>RAHM01000144.1:1829960-2060958 GCA_003713295.1 Parotia lawesii | reverse complement strand
AGCCCGCCCCGCGCCGCTGCCGCCGCGCCGGGCTCTGCCCGCCACACGCCCGGGCGGGTCCCGCCGCTCCTCGGGCAGCGCGGCGGGGCTTCCCCTCCCTCCGTGCCCGCCCCCCGTCTCCCGCTCCTGCCAGGATGGTGGACCTGGACAGCGAGGTGCYGCCGCTGCCGCCGCGGTACCGCTTTCGGGACTTGCTGCTGGGCGACCAGGGCTGGCAGAGCGACGACAGGTGAGCGCGGGGCGCGGTGTCCCCGGCGGGGTCGCGGGGCCGGGCAGCGTTCCGGGAGGGCTCCTCCGCCCGCGGGAGCGCGGCCCCGGGGGAAACTTTGCCGGGCATGGGGTGCGAGGGCCGCCGAGGGCTGCGGTGCCGCGCCCCGCCCGCAGCCGGGGCCGGCCGGGCCGGTGCCCCTGAGCCGGGCGCGGGGCATCCCGCAGCCTCCGGAGCGCTCCCGCGAACGGCGGAGCCCTTGCCTGCCCCACGGCACCGCAGGAGCAGGACAGGTAAGAGATTGTCTCCGTATGACAACGTTCACCGAGGGAACGTCCCAAACAAAACATGCTTTCCCCGTTTGTCCGAAGGCTRATTGCGGGATGCTCTCGCTGTCCTGTATCCAGGCTTCTTTACCTGCAGTTTCCTTTAAAGCTGGGATCSTAGGCGTGGACGCAACTACCATTATTTTATTCCTTTACGAATTCTTTCAAATCTGTCAGCATCTTTAATTACATCCGATAGAAAAAGATTTGCTTGTTTCAAGTCGAATGTTGTCCTTAAAAAATAATAAATAGAGCCCTTTACTTGAAAAGAAACAAGCAAACCAGGAATATGTGTTCAGTTTCAAAATGTTGAATGAACAGCGTTCATGAACAGCACCAGCATCATTCCACTCTGCTGGACCATACAACCTTGTGTCTCAATAGACTATTACATGATCCCATCTTGTAAAATTATGTGTCATATCCACTTTGTACCAACACTTCTTTGTAGTCAAAGGACGGAAAAGCAAAGTCGGCAACATATTGGATAGCTTTTAATTAAACATATTTGCATTGTCAGAGTGTATCTCTAACTTGGCAGTCAGAAACTTTGATTTTAATGCTGTTCTACGTTGTTCAGATTTTTGCCACTTTCCTAAAGAATGGTGGATTCTTAGTGATAGAAAATCACAAGATCATGCAAATGTGTAACTATTTATTGCCTTTGTTTAGGAGAATATGCTGTACATTGAAGCAGTTAAACAAATGGTGTTTATTCAGGGAGGTATGAAATGGTTAATGACATCTTAATGTAGTCAAACGAATGCTGTTGGTTGGAAATGACAGTGTTGTAACTACACAATGGAGAGTTAAATAGTATGTTTMTCAAAGCATGGTTTTACTGTTTAAAAAAATTAGAAGTATATTGTAATGTAGTCATTACTTCTGATTACAGTATTCTTTGAGATTTTAGAAAATTTAGCATCTTACACCTGCATCTTATTTCCTACTGGCACAGGAAAAAACTCCACAACCTTTCTTATTTTAACAACTATATTTATTTATTTTGGGTTTTGACGGCTAAAATGTACAAAATATTCTTTCTATAGCTTTTTTGATCACTCTGGGGCTTAACACTTTTTCCAACTCTAGTTTAAACTTCTGTCAAGCACTTCCCTGATGCCAGTTGTTTGACTTGCACTTTATGAAGTTACCTTCTGTGGAAGAAGCATGATCTGGTCTCAAATAGCAAATAGTGTAACTGCACAACCCAGAGCATCCTTTTAGCTATTGTCTATTTCAGGTCTGTGTGCACTTAAAAAAATGAAAACAAATAATCCTTAATACAATCTTGATAGCAGAATTATAGCATAAAAGTCTTCCAGAGCATGGTTGCCATTTGAAAACTGCAGCAAAGAAAGAACTGGTGGAAAATTAAGAGTCAATTTTAATTATTTCATTAATATTCCAACAACCATTACAAGAAAGCTCTCTGGCACAATCTGAAATTTAAAAATGTAAATGGCTTTCTAGATCTTTATGCATTGTCCTGTGCTGAGGCTGGGCACAGCTGCACAGTGGCAGGAAGGTGTGCAGGGGTTTCCCCACAATGCAAGCAAGACTGTGTTTTACATGAGGCTGTGGTAGCAGCACTCTCTCCTCCAGCTCTGCAAGTTACCATAGCAGTAGTTTTGGTTACCAGCTTTCCAGTAACTGAACAAGAGCCATTCTTATAAAGATCTTGAGTATTATATGTTGTTTGTCTGTTCAGATTCTTACTTTCCTGAACTGGAGGCTATCACATGTAATACTGAAATATTGATTCCTTCCTATGTTGCTGGAATATTGCTGCTATCCATTATAGAAAAAGCATGCATGTTCTGCATAAAAATAGTGTCAAGTGGAATACTTAGAATATTAGCCATACTTACCGGAAATACTGAATGAGAAAGACTGCAGACCTGTGGGGGACCCTGAGATCAGCTTCTTATTAGTTTGCAATGATTGGTATTACACAAGTATATATTATTTTTGTCTGCCTTATTGTCTTTTCTTTGCACTCTTATGTAAATGGTTCTTAGCTGGTTTTGAAGCACATCCTTTGTATTCCATTCTAAGCAGTGTGCAATATAGATACTGCCAGAGGTGTTGTTTGTAACCTCTTCAGTTGAGTGGATGTTAACTACGAATGGAATATCTGAATACTGAAACACAGTTGAAGTAGCCTTATAGCACTTGGTCAAGATAGTTCATTTTAGTTATTGGCCTTTGGCTGAGATGCTGCAAATAATTTTCTGCCTATTTCCAGTTCACTGCAACTTCTTAATTCCACTTGCTCTCAACTCTGGCAGTGTGATGTATGCTAAGGGTTTTCCATCTGTGTGATCTTCTGTGTGAACTTCAGGTCTGTTACCAGCCAAACTCTGTGTCTTGTCTTAGTTCCATTCTCTTTTTGATCTTCCCAGTCCGTTCATCCATGGTGGATCTCTTTTCTCCTTCCATTATGCCCTTTCTGGAAAATGCTGGCTTTTTGCTGATAGAGTCCATTTCTTTGTTTTCTGAAGGTTGTTGGTTCTTTAGAGTGGAGAGGAGATGGAATTATTCCTCTTATCTGCCACAACCCACCCAGGATTTTGTGTCGCCAAATCACAGTTTTAATAGCACAGTTCACCATTATATGTCATATGGCAGTATTTAATAATAAATACAATGGAAATTATGGGACCTCTCCTCTTTTTGTTGAAAGATGTATTTCCAACACAATCATAGTTCAGTTTTGAAACCTTAATTATTTTGTTTCTTTAGGATGAGAGTTTGATCCCCTATTTCTTTTAAATGTTCCTGTTAATTTGTAAAATGCACATGTGCTAAAATGCTTAGTTGATTGTAATAGGACTCTCATTCAGGAACTTTGTTCTTAGATCTCTACCTGTTTGGAGATAGATTTCTATTTTTTTTTTTTTCTTGGGGACTACTCCTGTAGTGGAACTTCACTCAGAATTTTCTTTTTTTTGCTATCTAGTTCATGATCCATTCCTTGCCTGCATTTCTTCAATGCAGTAACATCCACYTTACTGCTTTTGCATTTCTGTCCCCTCCCCCAAGAAATTCTGCTTTCATAGCTTAGATTCATAGCCAGCCTTGCAGTTGGCTTCAGTAACAGATGGGTTCTGGGCTGTCATCTTCCACAAACCGCCAAATTGGATTGTATATTATTTTTCATAAAAGAAGTTGCTGTGTGCAGAAGAACATAGTGAATCTTTGACAAATGATTTTGTTCAGTAAGAAAGCTACTTTGAATAATTTATTGGCATTCTTGAATTTGCTGAGTGGTTTTTTTTTCAAAAAAAGGATGTTAAAACCAGTTTTGGTTTTTGAAAAGCTAGATTTTCAAAGGACCTGGTTCCCTTTGAAAGCCGTGGAGATGAAGCTTGATGCTTACACTACACTCATTTTATATGGAAAACACTTCTACAAGGCAGCATGTAAAAGATCAGCCCAGCTAGAGCATGTCTATGTGTCAAGTGGGTGAATTCTGTGGCAAGTAGGGCAGTGGATCAGGTTTCCTCTGGCCATGTAAAAATCCCAGGCGCTGGKCTGAGGGTAAGGAGAAGATTGGATCATTGACTTTCTCACTAGTTTTGTAAATGTCGCTAATATCTCTTTGCAAATCTTACATTTTGCTTTAATTACTGAAAGTATCTGAAAATGAAACCGACTGTTTTGATTTGCTTGATATTCTGAGATGTTTATTGACCATCATAAAGCAGTTTACCTTTTAGTTTGGCTGCTGAGAAGTGAGSAGAAATAAATGGGGAACTCAGTGATTAGCAGAAGTTATTAACCTGTTAATTCAGCCAGGTTTCACTAAATTGTGATTGAAACATTTTGTAATCCTACTGATCATCAGTCCTTATTCTTACCAGCTGTGTTGAACAGCAACACAAATGAAAACAGAAAATACCCTACTTGGGGAAGAGGTGACATGTTCAAGGTTGGTAAATMATTTGCTTCAGAGGAGGGGAGAAAAGAGGATGTTTATTTTAGGTTCCCATGTAAGTTTGGGAAAGCTACAATGAAGAGGTTTTTGTGTACCTGAACAGTTACCACTTGCTTCAAAAYAGCCAAACCACAGCATGCTAGAGGTGTAAAGAAAGCATTTGAAGTTTAAAATTAAAAAGCATTTACATTCTGTCCATATCACTGCCTTTTTATTAAGGTCTTCAGTATCTTGCAGGGCACAGTTTACCTCACATTTCTTAAACCATTTATGTCCAGACATTTAATCCTTTCTTTAGAAGCTTATGAAGATATAACAACTGCATTTGTTTTAGTGAATTCTAGCAAGGCAGGAATGTTTCCCACCACTGAAGCATGACTGCTTGTTCTCCTCTGCCTGCTCTGACAAAAATCTCTTGAACTGTGCAGTGCCTAGGAAWGGTTTGGTAGTTGGAGTGTCCAAGGAAACAATACGAACAGATAACTTGTGGGTAGTCCAACCCCCACCTTCAAAGCATCAGATTTCATAACTTTTCTATGTGCTGCTGCAAGATATTTTTACAATTTCAGCCATGGAACAAAAATTTACATTTTCCAATTCTGTAAATTTTTTTCTATTCTGTATATATATATAACAAGAACATTAACTGGTACTGGAAATTTATTTCAAATCCTGCTCCTGTATCGAGATTAAAATTTGAGTCATTTTGCTACAGTATATACTTTAATTTTAAAACTATAGAGCTAAATTTTACCTTTGTGAAAGAACTGTTCTTACCCTGAGTACTTATAGGATTAAATTAAAATCAGCCTTCCATTCTGGTGTGCTTTCTGCATAAATGCACATTACCACCTATCTGGAGGGGAAGGAGATTCATATAATACAGAACACCTCCACACATCACTTGGACAATTGCATCCTGCTGGCTGTCATGTTGACTGGTGACTTTCAAGGAACAGCTCCCCACTGTAAATCTCAGAAGGCACTTTAACAGTCATTTGTCACGGTGTGAATTAGTGAGTAAAGCCCTCCCTTTGCCTTTCCTTTTGGAAATCACCTGAGATTGTTAAACTAAAAGGGGATGAAAAGCCCACACGTTTCTGATTCAAGTGATTTAAAATAACTGAGTCTAGATTCAACTTGGATAAAAATTCTATTATAATTTCCTCAAAAGAAAATTCTATTACAGTTTCTTCAAAATAATCCTCCTCTTTCCTTCAAGAAACACTTTAGTCAATTTGGCCTCCTCATTTTAGAAAACATGTTAACTTACAGGAATTCTTTCATTTAACAGAGGCTACAAATAAAAGGACTTGAGCAGATATTGTCAAATTTATCTTGATTTGCCCTTGTAACTACATTTTTAAAACCCATAAAGAGATTTAGAAGCCTAAACTCTATTGTAAAAGCTTGATTTTGATTGAAATTGCTCAAGATCTTAACAGTCTAATTCTCTAAGAGCAAGTGTTTCCATATCTGCAGTGAGACTCTGCATAGTTGTAGTTGGAAAGTTTGAGTTGCCCTAAACCGTGAAAAAACTTGCTGCATGTACAGGCCAAGCCCTTTCTCACTGCTTAAAAAAAGAGATTAAAGAAAAATAYTGATGTTTGTAAAACTGCTGCATTTGCCACACCAAGAGGCCAGAGTTTACACCCTTGTGGCAGGTTTAGGAGTGCAGTCCCACATAAATAAACTGTTAATATAGCTGCATACTCACTATCCTTCTAAATTTATCTTAAGATGGTCCCTGTTTGAGATAAAACACCTTTGYGTAAGGGAGAGGAAGTAGTGCTTTGTAGAAGGCAGTGCCATCAGCCTCATTCTAATTTGTGTTTTACCATATTTCTTGCAATAACAACAGAGGCCAAAATACGTTGTTTGTATGTTTCTATATTCCACTTGATCCAGCACACAGTGTGGAATTGGGGAAGGACGTGGAAAGAAAAGAGTAACATTTCAGTGCTGTTATGACTGGATCTGTCCAAAGAAGACTATGGTGGCATATCTCAGCAGAAGTTTTACACTGCACAAACCATTTGAGTGTCTCATCTTGAAAACTCTCATGGACCAAGTAGTTTTCCTCCTCTGGGACAACATGATGCRCAGTTTGTAAATGTACTTGGTACTTCAATCATTACTTAATTATAGACTTATTGCTAAAGCTCTTATTTTTCCATCTACAACCCGACACATACTACTTTACATCTGGCAGACTCTATAATACTCCATGGGGAGTGAAAGCAGTTCTTTCCCTCCTAATTTTATGAACATTATTCTATCACATCCAATGATTAAGACTATTTATTTTATAATAGTAAGCCCTGTGCTGCACTATGCCTTTCTTTCAGAATGACTCTTCTATAACAAATGGTAACATTGATTCATGTTGTCTCCCCTTTATCCTGTAACAAAGAAATAGATCACTTGGAGCACCAGAAATGTCTGCACTTTCTTTTATAGAAAGAGTAAAGTTGTAAAATAAATCTGCTAACCGTTTCTGCACTATACATTCAGTTTCTAGACTTTGCAATTAAAGGTGATCTTTATCTTATCTGAATTCTGACACAGTATGCCCAGATGCTTATACTAATCCAGCAAATGCTTTAAATGTGGATTCTTCACCTTTTTTTACAAGTAAATGAGCAAGTTAAGTCCTTCCTGAAGGCCTCCACTCCATGGTCCCTTAATCTGTGTCGTTGGAGATAATGCCATTCAGGAGCTGTAAATGTTCTGCAGCATAGAAGATTTGGTGCAGAATGCCTTAAAACAGCTGTTAAAGATTTCAGCCTCCTCCGTGCAATCATCTGCTAATTATGTTAGCAGTCAACTTCCTGGTGGGAAGTAGCAATAAAACAGAAACAGTCATTAGGAGACAAAACCCAGTGTTTATTCTCACGGATAAAAACAGTGATATTATTTACTCAGAAGTATCTCAAGAGACAAATCCTGCCTCCACTTACGGAGATATCTGTTGGGAAGTGCTGTACTTTTGTGGTGGAAAGCAGGTTGCCAAGTCTGTCATCTCTGTGCCTGCCTTGCTAAGTACCAAGCTATGGAAGGTGTGGAAGGAAGGCATTAGGTTAAGATCAGTGCAAGTTACCTACTGCGTTAGCAAAAAAGAGAAGACTGCCTACCCCTATGCCTGGATGTGACAAGTCTCCTGCCAGGTTTAGCCATTAATAGCTGCATCTCCAACAGCCAGCATGAGGGTCTTGTGCCTGGCAGGGACAATGACACAGTTTGAGCAACAGTCCTCACTATGGGTTATCTCTGCCAGGAAAGTCTGGCCCTCCCTCCTAGGTTCTGTAGCCTGAGTCAAACCCCTTTGGCGTTTTATAAAGAAAAGAGTTTTGCCCTTTAGCTTTCTATGATGTTAAAGTTAATGGCATTTACTGTATTTGTAGCTTAAAGGTACAGAGCTCCTTCACAGTATAGTGATTGTTAAAATATTTAATAAGGAGTAAGCATTATAAAACAGCCTCGCTCATTTATTGTTCCAAATAACCAAAAATGTTCTAGAGAATTTATGCTTTTCTCAGTTCGTTTTCTCTTGCCTTGTGGCTCAAGAAAACTGCAGTACGGACAAAACCAGGGTTACCAAACCTAATCTGAACCAAATGCCAATGGGAAAAAACCCAACAATCTGCACTTCAAGTGGAAAACTGTGGCTATGTTTGTTGCTTCTGAATAACGCCTGTTAATACACAACATTCCCTGACCCTGGAATGGGATTTACTTTCTCATCTTCACACCAAACTCAAAGAAGTTGAGGGCACTGGCCACTTATCACTGTTGCCCTGTAGTTCTCACCATGGAGCAGAGACAGCTCTAACAGAGGACTAAAGGCTAAGCTCTATATTTAGCTGAATGTACCCTTTTGAGAAGTGAGCAAGCTATGTTTTCACTGTGTACAGCAATCTAAAATTTGATCATTGTTCAAAGGGATTTAGTCAGTTCAACAAATATCTTTTGAAAAGCCATTTTTGTAGCTAATGTCCAGTCTTTAATTACTGTTTTGCTCTCTCAGTAGTAATTCAAAGAACATAATACAAACACAAAAAGTGGAGCAAACTACTCTGAAATGTGCAGATGTTGATTAGTCAACCTGGTTTTATAAAGACTGTCAAAATCCAAGTAGATTTTTCACCCACCTAAAAGTATCATAAAAGTGGAGCTAATCTCACAAGAGCAGTTGCAGATATCGTATGTCTCATTGACACTGAGGACTTCATTTACAAACTGCATTCAAACAGTGACCCACATGATCATTTATTTTTGTACTGGCACTGACTGCAGATTGCATGAAAATTACAATTTAGCTAAAATGATACAAACAACATTCAAAATGCACTGAATTAATTTAAAAGTCTTGATTAGTTTTTCCTTCAATTTTTTTCTATTTTTTGGCAGTTCACAGATCACAGTTTGAGTTCAGAGAAAAACAACAAAGTGAGTTAAATTCATGCCGACATTATGAATCCATTTAAGACAATTAATTGTGGCAGTCACTGTTTGTGACCAGCTCAAATGGTGATTCAGAATGTTGGGATTTCAGTGTGGTGTTGGCAGAGCATTTCGTGTAGGAAGAACAAGGCTGGCTCCTGGGAGCGTTTCAGATTATGGAGGAAGTGCCTCTGAGCGTGTAGGAGAGAGGAAAATTTCAGGAGCCTCCAAAAGGCAGTCTGCTGGGATATAGCATGGCCTGGTCTGAGACTGTTGTAGAAGACCTCAGGTTTTGCTCCTAATTTCAGATAAGAATGAGCTGTTAGAAGGTCACCATTATCAAGATTACGAAGTGACTGTCTTCTTCTAAAGCAGATGACTGGCGACATGGAGTCGTGTAGCAACTTGCTGCTACTTGACTTCAGGCTAAGCTGAACTGAGCATTTAGAAATGCCTTTCCTTTCTAAGATGGCAGAGCCACTTTACAGTGACAAAAATGGCCAGATGGAGAGAGCTGGGAATACTGRGAATACTGCTGTGCTTTCTTGTATCACCTTGGACATTGGAGAATTGGCTTTCAGACCTCCTGGCATCCATACAGCCAGTTCGGTCCATGAACACGCACCTCTCCTCGCTGTATCCATATATTCCACCTAAATCTGATCAGTGTTAAGATCTATATAAGACTTGAAAACAAGATGACAGAACAACACCTGTCCTGACCCACCTCACCAATACAGTTAACTAAAGAGAACTTAAATTTAACTTGACTGTCAAAAAACCCAGCAAAATCTGAAATTTCTGCATTCATTTTGGAAGTTACRTTTAAGGGGGAAAGAACAGGGTTTACATTGACTAGGCCAGTATTCTGAAAGCACTTGCTAAATGATTTTCTAAACATGCACAAGGCACATTTTCAAAGTTTGACATTATTCTGAAAAATTAAACACTGGGCAAACTATTCTGCCAGCGATAAAACTGATGAACAGCATTTTACTTCAGAGAGTACTAAGTGTTATTTAATATGAATAAAGATGACAGAATTAAACTTTTAAAATATTGTGAAACTTGATATTTTAAATTTTTCTTAAACTAATGAAGAGATAATTAAAACCATGCCTTATGATTAATCAGGAAGTGTAATAGCTCACTCTGAGTAAGGAGACTGAGATTTATATGAAGTCAGTAATTATATGTACCCTGTTAGCTGTGGAGAGAACAGTATCAGACAGGTGACATTTTAGAGATAATAATGACTTTTAAAGCACTTGTTCAATTATGCGTTCAGACTTCTTGAATCATTGCCACTCCTTAATGAGACATTTATAATTTATATGAAAATTTTGTAATTATTTTTCGTGTAAAACAATAATCATATGTGTGCATCAGGCTGCATTTGAAAGGAAGGAATCAACTCCAATCCACTGTTAGATATATTGCACTGTATATGTATGTTAAGCTGCAAGTATTACTTCAGAAAYCCTACATATTTTATCCTCCATCTGGATGTCAACATTGGAGCCAAAGCAGCTTTAAATACTAGAGAATGAAGACAGATATGTATCAAGGTGCAATTCTTTTGGAAGGAGTCATCAGCAGGAAATGTCATCAGCACTCTTCTTCTGTTGATTTGGGAGAGGAAATGGAGTCTCCACAACCTCTCCTCTGTGGGATGCGTCAGGAGAGTCACCTCCTGTCAAGTATTGGGCTTTTGGTTTATGTCTTTTCCTGAGGCTTTGCCTGAATGTTCCTTCTCTTTGTATTTATCTGTGAAATCCTTGCCTTTTGTGTAGCTGGYAAATGTGTGCTTGTGGCAGACTGGAAGTGTACACAGCTCCCATAATTTCAGGAAAATGGCTGTAATCTGATATTCAGCCCTGTGTTACTTCTCAGAGTTGTTGGCATTCTAATGGCATATTTTGGGGCGTTGTCTAAGTGTTTCCAGATTGCATATGTGGACTGTCTCAATATGTAACTTTAAAAAGACACTCCTTTTTATAAAGTTACCCTGCTCCTGGGCATGTGTAAAAAGCATATGCAGTATAATTTTTTTTTCTTTTTCACTTTTTAACACTTCAGCTATAAATGGAATCTCAGAAAAGTTCTTTCTAGGCTTGTTAAGGTATCTGTGGGAAGTTCCTGGCAAATTTTGTTTGACTTTTTATGACTTTTTTCCTTCCAGATCAGGCATGGCTCCCATAATTTCTTGCCTTGTAATAAACAAATATTGTTAATCTAAGTAAACCTGTGGACAGGTGGAGAATTGAGCAGAGTACAGAAAAAAAAAGACTGAAGTTTTAAACTAACTTTATGTATTGCCTTTGTCATAGTCTTGCATCCTACCTAATCCTTTCCTACTAGAAAGAAAATTGCAGCTTGGAGAAGAAATAAACACACAAATTTAGTTTAAGTGATCTGATGTAATGTTATTCCATGCTCATGTGTGTTTTGTGACAATGGTCAGTACATAATTTTGGAATACGGTCCGAAAAATAATGGTGTAATATTTTTGGTAACTAAAAATTCTAAAAATAGTAAATATAGTATCATTAACTTTAAGAGTGCTATTACTAACTAGTGATATTTCTCCTTTGGGAATACTGCTGGCTATGACTAGAATCAAGGAAGAGCTATAAAAATTAAGCTTCATTGTGTATTGTTTTGGGTGTTTTTTCTTAAATATAAATAAAAAACCCAAATAGCAGCTCTGTTCCTTATTTGCCATGCTCTCCTCTCCTCCTAATCACACCTTCACCTCCAACAGATTCCTAGTTGAAACTGCTGTGGGAGACAAACACCGGTGTTGCATCTGTGAGATTGCCATGCCACCTAAAGTGCATTTGTACAAATTCTCCATCACTAGTGTATATTATTGTATTGGCCAGACATGTATTCCCTAAGTGTCATTTGAATACTGTAAACCCACTAAATCTACATGAAGAAAGTTAGCCAGAAAGTGTCCTGACAGTTATGGAGGATTGGGACACATATAAACTTCCTTTTAAGTAATTTCCAGAGAGATTCTCATCTTTTCGTATTGAACATCGCCTTCTTCTAAAGAGGAGTCCTGTTCATTTCAACAGGAATATTTATGGGTCTCAGTCTTAGTAGAAGAGGTTTTTTTCCATTGAAGTACCAGGCAATACAGTGTCATGACTTCTGAGCAACTTAATTTATTGCACCTTGATCCAGTGTAACTTATTAAGGCAGCAGATGTAACTGCAGAGATTTTCCAGTATATGGAAAACTCAGAGCTAGCTCCAATTGCCCTTATCACTAGAATAAATATAGGCATAATAGGTAAAATAGAAACACAATTGGAACAGAAGTCCCGTAAATTCATATGCTGATTTTTTCACTATCAAGTGTGAAATAATAGTTTATTACTCTAAGTCTCAGTTTGATAAATGAGTCATGATAAATGCATGATTACATTTTCAGCCCCTACAGAGTTGGGATGTATGTATAACTAGTAATTATTGGGTCCCATTCTGTGCTACATTATATTGAGGTTCATGGGGCATTCTGTCAGTGTACCCTTCTTGTTTTATATATTTTAAATGGCAGTGCATACTGTCAGTTCCTAAGTAGAATATTTCAGGTGACAGCTTAGCCACCAGTGTTTGACAATCTAAAAATATTCTAGGAGATTGAGAGGTTCAGAGATAAGACGTGTATCAGTCAAAATATTGAAAAGAATATGCTAATTTGTCGTTATTCAGTATTTTAAGGATGGAGATGCTTTGGGTGCTTCTGTAAATACAGCTTCTTTACAAGTCCACTGCTAAACAACAAGCAGATGCAAAAATGATAACCGCATATTGCAGCACTTGGTTTTCTTGTAAATTTTAGCACCAGGTCCTGTTTCAGGTATTATTTCAAGAGMATGTAAACTGGCTAATTTGGAGGATCAGGAGTCTGGGAAACGAATTATATTAAGAACCAAAGCATGTCCAGTATTTCTTCTAATGTAATTTATTTTAATTTGGAAAGTACCCCAGGCTGAAGTTTACAGTGCCAAATAATTAACCACAACAGTATTTTTTTGTGTGTAAAGCTTTACTTTAAAATGCAATTTATCATCAGAGATAAGCTAGCATTAAAGTAGGTGGCATTTAGGTAGCCAAGAGGAAGTTTTGCTCTCATTAACCTTACAAGGAAGTCTCTCATAAATTACTACATAGCTCTCTAACCATAGACAGAAGATCTAAATCTTACTCTGAAGTCTGGCCAAGATTTTGAGAAGATGTTACAAAGATAAGCATAAAAAATCAAATTACATGTCAAGTTTATCTTCAGAATAAAAAAAAAATGTAGTCATACGTGTTTAAAGTTAATTCAGTAGCTTCATTGAAAATTTGGTGACTTTTAAAGGCATGATAGAGAGAAGCCAAAGTGGTATAGAAAATTTCCCATTGGTATTTGATCATCTCACCCATTATATGGCAGTGTCAGTGGGCTTGCTGGATAAATGCTGAAATACTGGCATAAATAGACTCCATAAATACAGAAGGAATGCTATTTAACAGTATACTTGAATATATCTGAGATATACTTTTCCATTTCCAGAGGAGAAATAGTTCAATAGAGTCAACTGGAACAAAATTATTCTATTGATAAATTATACTAATTTCCTTTCCAACTGTACAGAATTGAAAAAAAAAAAATCTGTGAAAAACAAAACCAAAACTGCAGGTAGACTAATTTATTTAATCTCTGAGTCTAGACTGAATGGGCTACAGCRTTCTCATCAAATTCCCCCAAGTCAGCCATTATTGCACGGCTTCATTAGTGCTAAGAATCTGGAGCGTTTTGAAGACAAGGCATTTTACACTCCGTCATTTTAACCGAGACTGTTTCATTCACATTTTAGTGATTATGATGTATATTTCACAGCACTCTGAGGTATGAAAGCATGATTTTATAACTTTTATCTATTTGTAGTTTTTGTGGAAACCTTTTAGAGTTGAAGAATAGAGTGCTGAAATAAGCAAGTGACCACAGACTATGCGAGAAGCCCAGGCTACAGCAGGGATTTGAATCAAAGACATGCAAGAGAAGGGCATGTTTTCTCTTAGTACCTATGGTAAAATGAGGGGATTAGATGTGTAAAATGTAGGAAGCAACAATACCATTTTCTTCCCTCTCTTCCAATGAAGTTGGTAAACTACAAATCCTAAGTTTTGCATTGCCTTTCAGGTAATTTCTCAGATGTCCAACTGTAACAATGAAATTTCAGACCCTTAGTTCAGTCACAGAGGTATCAGGAGGGGGAAGATGGATACGTGCACTTAGAGCTATTAGAAAGGGGAGAAAAAATTATTAAAGGCCTTGGAACTCTTTGATTTTCCAAGTCACACAGTCMTGGAAATTGTTCATACTTCTTTTCCCTTTCGTTGTTAAAAATATATATCTTCCATTTGCATTACAAGATAAAATCCTAGGAAAGTCTGAATGCAGTAGAGTACCAGGAAAACTGAGCTTGAAAAGTTACTGAAGTAGACTAATTTCCTTATAACAAAGGGATGAAGATTGAAAAATGAGCACAAATCAAAGTTCTTAACTCTGCTCCTGCTTTATGAGATATGAATTCTTAGCCTGTGGTGAGACAAACAGCAAAAATCTCATTTAATGGAGCACGATACATGTCTAATTATGGGGGAGATGTATATGAGTCTTTTTAGCTTCTCTATCACCAGATGTACAAAGGTCAGAGTCTGGTTAATAAATATTGATGAACACATTTTCACCTAAGCAATTAATATATCCACACTATAGAAAGAGAGTAAAGTATATGGATTTATAATTCCTTTGTGTTCAACTAAGTAGATGTATACAATTTGAAAAATATTTATTAAATGCTGTTGGTTTAGTGTTCTTAATGTGTGGTTTCAAGGGAAATAAAGATTGATTTTACCTTGCTTAGTCTATTTCTGCTTTATAGGTGCAACCAGCCTCTGCTTTGCTATGTCAATAAGAAGTTACCTGTTTTATTTTATTAGAAGTCTCTCTGTTCTATCTGTGCATTCCTTTACAAAAAAGGGTTTTGTACCATTTTTTTTTCAAGTTGTTACCTTCTTATTCAGTAGGTTCTTTTCCTCTGACTTTTAAGCTGATTTATTATATTAAAAATGTGAAAAAATGGCATGTTTCTACAGTTTCTACAGTATTTTTACTGTCCTTTCTTTAAAAAAAAAGTCTTCTCTGAGGATAGGCACTCACTTTATATTATATCATAACATGTTTATTTTACTTTTTTGGATTGTTTACTTCTTTTCCTTTGTATGAGCATGTGATTTTTTACCTTCAGTATCAATCTCCAGAGAACCTTTTGAAATGCCTTATAAAAATTTTAGTACATGATGTTCACTTTAGACTTCCCCCTTATCTATCTCTTCCAATTATCTCATAATGGAGCAGAGTGCTATAGCTCATAGTCTATTTATATCTGTCATTTGCTTCATTCTTAGTTTGTTCCCAGGCGAAATCCAACTTGTAGATCTTGGCATGGGTGCCATTTATTCTTTTTTCATCTCTTGTTGACATGCTAACTAGTACTAGTATTTTTGTCATTCTTGATGCACATTATGAGAATATTTTGGTTCGCCTTTTGCCGTGGTTTTATTTACCTGCTATTTTTAACTTTACTCTTATCTGTAATTGTGTGGTTACAAAATATGTCAACTCAGTGTCTGGCATTGGAGCCTAGTCACTGTAGAGAAACAGAGCAGCATAGGATTCCCCTCCCAAAAAGAGTGGGGCAGAAGTCAAGCAGTGTGCAGCAAGTAGATGAGGCACAGGAACAGGATGCATAGATCAAATATGAATGGAACAATGAAAAATTCAGGGTACTGAACTATCCTTAATCTGGAAGATATATGACACTTGAGATATACTGTTAGAGGGTTTTGATTTTTAAAAGACATTTGTAGACAGCAAACATGAAAATGGAAGAACGAATGTAGGAAAACTGGCCAAGATTACAGCAATAAATGGAACACAGCCTTCCTCTCGACAGAACAGTGGCTCGATAGCCTTCATGTGTTTGTGCAGTAGGGTGGGACAGGGGATTTAGCTATTGACTCCGGGTAACTGCAACTTCCCCAGAATCAGTTTAGCACAAAAATATGACCCGTAAAAGCCTCCTTTTGGGAATACTGTGTTTGTGCATCTTCTTACTTGTACGTCTGACTTGCACTTCTGACTATGCCTGTAAAAGGATCAATTTTGATTTTATAAACACTACAAATTGAAGTAAGGGATTATAGAATGCTTTATTTTAGTAAGGTAGCAGTGTATAATGCTGTTTCGGTAGATGGTGTAAATTTATACAGCTGAAATTTAAAATTCTAAGTTTTCTAACTGCCATTGTTAAAAGGGTGAAAGCTCTTACTATATATATATATATTTTTTTTTTTTTTGGCCAGCCATATTTGTCTTTGCTCAATTGGGTTTCTTTTAAAATTGAAGAGTGTCTGCACAAAGGCAGACTTAGTCTGTTACTTAGATTGAACTGGTCTGTTTGGTCATTTATTTAGCAGACAGTGGTAAGTGATAAGAGGAAATAATGTAAGAGCAGAGCAAGTAACACACTGTTGCTTATTTTAATATAGCCTCATTCTGGTATAGCCCCTTTTTGAACATTTCCCTCCGTCAACACACATCTCATTTCCACACATTTCCACATTATCTTAATTATGTTCTTACCATCAATATAGTTATTATTGAAACGAATCATCAGCATTTTCCCAGTGGTACCCAAATGGTCCTGATGCTGTGTTCTGAAGTGCTAAAATGTGCTCTCGAACTTTGGTATTAGTTAACATTTACAGGCAGTGTCATTAAGGAAAGGTTGCAGAGAAACATCTGTAGCATCTTAGACAGGAGTAACTTGTGTTTGTGAAAAGGGCTTTTGAAGGAACAATTTGCAGCCTTTGGAAATGGCTTCTCTCAAGCGTGAGGGCAAGATACCCATTTAAGGAAGGTCTTGTGAAATCCCCAGGGAAGTGGACCAATGCAGATGAAGGTATCCAGTACTTGAGAGAATTAGCAGTGCTGGAAGTTGTCAACAGTGATCTAAAGAATGGCACTGTCTCTAAAGATCCAGAGGATGTCCCTTGTACACTTGCCATGTGGAGGAAGGTGGTTCAAGGCGCCCCTGCATCATATGCCAGCGGCTTGGTAGCACTGTATTATCCGCAAATGGATACACCAGCTGTAGAGGTGGCCTCCTCCTGGCTCCGAAATGTAGAAGAAACTCTGGGTACTCTCTCATCCTTACAAGCCAGTACCCAACTTTTAGGGGCAGCCCAAGGACCTGGGTGTACCTGATTATTAGCATGGTCAAGTACCAAGGTGATATGTTCTGCATAAACTACCTCTGTGATCCCAGTTACGAATGCAGTTCCATGAACATCACCCACAACAATCGTAGACCAGAGCTTTTGGTTGTTGTCTCCCCACCCACCCTTTCTTCCCATTATTTTGTTTACTTGGACATAGATGTTTACTTGGACATCTAAGAATTGGTCCATTAAATTGTGGCAGCAAATTCCTGCTGTCTTTTACACCGACAGAAAGAGATGCAATCACCGTAAGTCAAACACTGCAAGTACACTAAGGGCCTGCCTTTTCCACTCTGTCCCAGAGTGCTTCTGCTGTGCCTCTGCATTAGGTGTAATAATCACAGCGATTAAGATAATTCTGATCAACAAACTGATCTGACTGAAAATCTCCAAAGGAAAGAATATAAACAGTCTCCAATTAGTGCAAAGTCCCAGTCAGACTAATCCAGAAATCACCCATTTGTAAGGGTGTGAGCAGAGACACTCTCCCTCACTTGTACAGATGGCAGCTTCTTCCACTGGTCATAAAACAACATCCTAACTTGACAATTTGTCTACTGCTGTTTGCCAACAGTTAGCATAACCTGATTTGGGTGATTTTGAGTTTCTATCTGGTTTGTACATGAATCTGTACTGGTGGTTTATCTGGTAATAAGTAAATCAAGTGTTGGTTGGTCAGTACTGATAGATTTAATGGTAGCTGGCAAGCAGTTGCATTGTTGAGAGCAGTGAACTATGTGTTCATAAATAAACAACTGTCTAGATCCAAATGTAAATCAAACAGCTCCTGCATCTGTAAACTAAAAACTGCCAAGATGACTGTCCTGAAAGCCTGACAGATATCAAACAGATGATTAAGTGAAGGCTTGCAGCTGACTATTCCTTAATGATTTTGCTGCTTCTGCAGAGATCTTAAATCTACACTTGTAAAAGACTCCATGCTGAACACACACACACACACACACACACACACACACACACACACACATTTTCCAAGTTGTGTATACCTTTGCAAGTGTATCCATCATACTGATATACCTCATGTCCTGAACCCCTCTGCATTACCAGACTCTGGCAGCAGCTCTCTAATAGCAAGCTCAAACCAAATCCCAAGGCTTGGCCCTGTCCTGCTTTCAGGGCTGCTCTTTACTGCTCTGCAGGCTGCAAGAGAATGGGAATTTTGTGCCCTTCTGTTCCAGCAGCCTGAGCCCGATGACATTGTGTACTTGCTACTACAGACACTGAAATCCCAAGCAACCGCTTTTATTTGGCCCATCATAAGGCTTTGCTACTGCTTCCTCCAACCTGTGCTTAACTCTTGTGGTGGTTGCTCTCTATGACTCTCTTGTAACAATTGTTTCTCATGTTTTTATGTTTCTGTCTGTTTATCTTCTAGTTATGGGGTTTTTTTTAAAGACACAATTGTAGAAATAATAAGTGCTATCATTTTGGCCTTTGTGGATTACTACTGCAATTGTGATTTGGACTGTCAGATTTTTATTTATACTCTTGCACTACAAGGCAGCTGTCAAGCACAATTTTCAGGCAATTTCTGTGGAAGTACAATAATCTTAACTTGTCAGTCCTATATTAATAAACATGTTTACATTGCTATGTAGAAATGTACAGGGGTTTACCTTCCACATAGCACAAAACACAGCCAGCCTTGTTTGTGCTGTATGAGCTGCTCTGAGCGAGTCTGCTGCAGAGGGCCCTGGAGAGCAGCTTTGGCACTTATTCCACACTCATCATATCCCTCTCTGGAGGGGATGAGGAGGTGACAAAGCAAACTGTGGTAACAGCTAGGGGGTGGCAAGAGGAAGTTGTGAGGATTAGGACGGGAGGAAACGAGTAAGTGGCAAAGGTGGTAACAGGGAGTGAAAATGAGCACTTCCTTCGCATCTCCAGAGCTGAAGGAAACAGCCAAGAGGTCAAATATATAGGGAATCAAAGACGTGTATCATAGGTGTGGAGGTGCACACAGACTACAGATGACAGCACTGGAGACTCAAACTTCATTCTGGTTAAGTAAAGTCTAAATATTTGAAGGTTACTGTTTCTCAGGAATTTCACTGCTTGCTTTCCTGTGACTTGGCAGGAAGTCCACTGGCTTCTGAAAACATAGCTCATACCTGGATTGCCTTTGCAGAATGGGCGTGGGGGAGCTGTAGACCAAACTTTCATGGGAGAAGAATTTTACCTGCAAGGTTTTTCTATAGCAGAGTGAACTGTTTGTGAGGGAATTGTGTGAGTCAAGTTTTGAGGCATCATGTTATTATCACATCACATCACATCACATCACATCACATCACATCACATCACATCACAGGAAATACAGAAGGTACATTCCGTTTTAATTGGGTCAAAAACTCCAGATAGTACCAAAATTCAAGTGAAAACAAAACTATATTTTGGTTGATGAATGCATTTTCCTTGGAAAACTGAGTCTGTATTCTACTTAAAGAACAGTAAAGGAAATATAAAATAGAATTACCTCATTGAACAAAACAATTTTCAGAGGGAAAAAAAGGACATGTTTTTGACATGACATGTTGGCATTTCTGTCTTAGAACATTGCATTTCTGAAACTTCTCTCCTTATGAAATGTTAATCAGTGAGTAAGACTCCATACAAGATCACGTAAATTCACACTGAACACGGTAGTTTAAGACCAGTTTTCATAAAGTTCCATTTCCTTTTGAGTAGGTGCAACTAATACTCCCCTATAATTTACTGTGTCATTGGTAAAAATGTAGATTAACTTACTAAATTCCAATGTTTGAGTTTGGGAAAAAACCCAACCCAAAACCCAAAAGCCTTTGAAATTTGTTTTTCTGACTTGATATAATTATACTGTGCATTTGTTTCAGGAAACACTGAATAAATTGTTGGCTATAATTGAAGACTGCCAAGTATAACTAGCATAATACAGTAAAAAAGAACAAAAGAAGAAAAGCCAGCAAACAGAAGTAATAATAGAACAAGATGGTGACAATAAAAAGCTGTGGAATTATATTAGAGTCAATATATAGATACGCTCTACTGAATCTCACATTGACCTCCCAGTTTTACATAAAATTGTACAGTTGAAATAGACAGAAAATTACCTTCRTTTTGGGAGAAAAATACTAATTAAATGCTTAAAGCAATAGGAAAATATCTAGTTTGAATATTTTTACTATTTGATTATTTTACTCAGCTCTAAAAGAATAGAATATTCCATTAATCTCAGTGTGCATGGTTTCAATTCTAGTAGGAAGAGAGTTCTGGTTTCAGGTAACGTATTAACGAGTCATATTTAAAATTATATTTTACACTTGGTCATGTGATACTTAAAAAATGACAGATTGGGATTCACCCACAAAGTTTTTTTGTTCCTTTTTTTGATTTTTCTATCCATCTGCTTTTTTAATTCTCCCTTCTGTTGCATTTTCAGAAAACTAAATCTCTTAATTTCAAAGTAAAAATAAAACTGGGATTAGTCGTGTAATCTGTGAGGATACCATGTACAGACAGCTCTCAGCTTTGTTCTACTTGCTATATTTGAAAAGATTAAATCCTGAAAAATGAGATGTAAAAGATAACTTACAGAAGAGGAGCAACAGAACAGTCAGAGACATTTGTCTTACAGATGAGAAGTAGAGTTTAGGTGAATAGTGATTTGAATGTCTGTGGTAATCAGAGGCTAACTCGAGTCACTTGCAAGGGACCAAAGAGAAGAGTTTGCTCAGCATTTCCTTAAGGTCAAGACATGGGCTTATCCTTTCTCTCATTAAACGTGAGACCCAAGTTCACACAGTGTCTTTTGCTGGTTCAAACTCTGGACCACTACACTTTCACCAGAAAAACTCCAAACCAACCAAACCAAAAAAAGAAGCAAAGATGGCACATTTCATTCACAGGTATTTCTTTGTATGTAGACCTGTAAACTGCCATATCTAAAGTAAGCAATGAGTCTCTAAGATTTTTAGTCATGCAATTCTTTAGACATAACAAAATCCACCAGAACAGTTTAAGGCTGTTATTTATCTGAACACCTGCTTCTATCTTTATCTGGATAATCTCCATGACAATGTCCCTTGTCGTGTTTACTGCTTGCTTTGTAAGAGAAAAGAGTTAAATGGGGAGCAAACTGAATCAAAACTTATTAAAATGAAATCTACAGAGAAATAAGATCACATGTTAAGTGTTGGGGTAGGAGTGACTTAACTTCATCACTACCATCCATCTATTTTGGACATACAGTGGATATTTTCACAAGTGGCCTCCATTAAGTTTCTGTTGGGCTTGAGGAAGAAGTATCTCTTAAGGGCCATAGCACCAACACTGAGATGGCCATGTGGCATTTAGGCAGTGCTGCAGAGTTTATTTATGCAAGCCTTGATATTTGTTGGCTGCCATAATGTGCAGTACTGGAAGTAGACTGAAAGTCAATGAAATAATTAAAGAGGAGGGGAAAGGTAAACATCTCAAAAGACAGATTTCTCAAAGTCATGAAATGATAACTTTAAGAGTAGTCAAGTCCGGAGTCGGAGTTACAATTCTGGATGGGGAGAGTGTAAAGAAGAAAGATATGTTGAAAGCAAAGGTCTATGTAGGGAATTAGAGCTAAGAAAAAACCCCACAGGTGGAACAGTGTGCCATTTTCTCAGTGTTTTCAAGTCAAATAGTGAAACTGTGTAGTCCATAGAGGAAGAAAGAAAGGGTGAAATCTGCAAGGAACTAGAGAAAAGGAACTGTTGAAGAAGGGACTGGAAATTTTCTTAAAATTTGGATGGAAGAACAGGAAGAAGGAGGAGGTGGAATGAGAGGACTGTGGACAGTAAACTGTGGACTGAGCATGGATGAAGTCGGAGGGAAAAGGTTTCAGAGGACCAAAGAAAGAATGGGGGCAAGAAGGCAAATAGGTGGAGGGCTACCAAGCTCCTAAAACTACCCCTGACCCTGCAGACTGTCTTCAGGGTAGACACAAGTGTGTCTACTTGGGGAAATAACTAAGAGGAGCGTTTTTGAGAGAACAAGAGTCTTAGCGAGGTAACAATTAATTGGTAACGTTACAACATACAGAAGTTGGGTAAGCAAAATTAAATAGCTTCAAATGAAATGTTTGCAGTGATCGGCATTAAACTCCTGTAGTAGAAAATACTGTTAAATTTTAAATCAACAACTTAAGGCGTGTTGCACTCTAAGAACAGTAATTTCTAATTAATTTGTACAATGCGTGTGAGATGCTCATGCAAACTGCCTGACCCTGGGTGTGCCTCACCTGTCACAGAGAGGACAGGGAGAATGCTGGAGTTGCAGGGGAAGGCTCTTTGTTTTAGAAGATCAACAAGTGATAGGGACCAGCAGTTGTGGTACAGAGGAATAGAGCACGAAAAAGTAGCTTGCAATGGGTTACTTTGTATTTTGGTCCTAATGCTCTAAATATAGAGTTAAACCCAGGCTGACAGAAAGGAGTTATCACAGAATGCTTGATTTCAACTAGTTTGTTTCAAGTCTCTTTTCGACAAGTAGTTGCCACTACTTGCCACTTCTATTATCAAAAGAAAAAAAATGTGGCAAATTAACCTTCCTGCTCTTCAGGTCTGGTTAATTGGCACAACTCCATAAAACTGAACAGTGCCTGAAATCAAACTCATGGAGTATATCCCATTACTCAGAGTTCTTTGACATTCAGACTTACCCAGTGAAAAAGCCTTGCATAATGGATTTTCATTGCAGCAGCTCCGTGCTGTATATATCCTACATATGAAGTATTTTTGCCCAGAAGTTAAAAAGAGCTATTTTTACATGCAATAAAAACGTTTTAAAATACCCATTTCCTCACCTTGTATGGGGGAAAAAAAAAAGGTTTTAAAAAAAAGTTCTACTAAATTTATCAAGCATCTTCCTTCAGTGGTTTTCTTTCAAACTTTGACTTCAAAGTGCAAATGATTTCTTAATGCATCAGTCACGTTTGTTTTATTAACTTTCTCACCTTAGGTAATAGATTTGCAACAGAAAAGTATATTTGCAGTAAAAAGTCAAGTGTGTAAGGGAAACTACTTAGAGATTTCTTTTTCCCATAGCGAAGCATGATAGTATTTTCTCCTTAAAGAAAATTTCTAACGACAATTAATACAGATTGCAAATTAATTCTTTTTATTACTGCACCATTACTGGAATGGTGACTTCTTGACAGATTTTCATGAGTGCAGGAATGAGATAATTTCCCTTTTGAGTGTGCACGACTGTGAATAGGGATTTAAAAAAAGAGTAGTATTAATTGATTGAAAAGCATGCATACTACCTGCTGCTGAGTTCATCTCTTGCTATTAGTCTTCCCCTAAAAATCTTTCCCTCTAAGGAATGAAAAAATTAAGATATTTTCCACAGAAATGTTAGAAAAGTAATGTCATTTCCTCTCTCCATTGCTGTAATATTAAATTGCTGCCATAGACCTGTATCGGTTTCATAAAGACAGTTTTATGTAACCGAGGCTAGCTGATTGCAAAAAGGAGCATGAAGCTGGCTACAATCAGATTTTAAAATATTTATATCCATAAAAATACAGACACACATACTATTTAAACTGTAAGGAAGATGATTTTAATTAAGGGCTGAATTTTTCAGCATTTTGATGTTTGAACAGTTAAGTAAAGGAAAGTTTGCCTTGATATAGAAGGTATTTTTTTTTGCCTTGCCATAGAACATATTTTTTTGCGGTTGCAGGTACAATTTTTTACTTTGTGCCACCTGAAAAATTTGTTTTGGCCAGTTTTCTGATGCTGTCTTAGTTTTGTTTCAATCAAAGCAGCACTTATGGGAAGGAGACACTAAAAAGAATTTGAGCACAAGATACAGTTCTAATCTCTAAGGTGATTTATGCATCCTTAATCCTTTATTTTATAACTTGTTATTAACTCAGCTCATGCTATTTCTGTCTTCATTAATGCAGACAATTATTTACAGTGTCACTGATAACACATGGAATCTATGAATCTATTAGTTATGTTAACATCCAATTACATAATCAAGTGAGTATCGGTATGTCTGGAAAAAACATCACTAAATAGTTTAACTCAGATTCACTGATACAAAAGGGAGCTTCTAAGTAAAAATACCTGTGGAACCTGTGTTCTGTCAGGTCATTTCCCAGTGTGAGATATCATAAAGAATCTACAAGACAATATTACACGAACACAGTTACGCAGAGATCTTGAACATATTTATTGGTTTGTTCTTAATAAACAGATAAGAATCCTCATCAGAAAATGACCTTATACCTGTCAGTTTTAATTATTTAATTATTCTGCACTTGTTAGAATAATCTTTAAGAAAGTGCAGGACCATATTGCAAAAGTTAGATTTCATCAGCACAGTGCATGGCAAATACCTTCAATAAGTGTGCTTACTGTGCTTTTAAAACAAATGAGTCTTTCAGAACTTAAAAAACTTCAAATAGAAGTGTTACCCATGAGAGTCATCATTAAAACACACTAATCCTTTTAATGAAAGCTATAAGAAAAAAATGCCTATTTCTTTTTTTATTGCAGTAAAATAAGATCAGATCATAGCAGTTCAATTTAGCACTTCAGGTGCTTCATTTTTAAGCACCCTACATAATAAGCTTTCAGGTCTGAAATCTAACAGGATTTCACATATATTGAATTGGCAAATCCCAATTAAAAATTCCCTATATTTTTTCTATATTACAAGGCTTTCTTTGTAGGAAACATATGCGATGTCCCTGTTGAAAAAAGATGGATTTAAATAAACGTAAGTATTTTTCTTCAGATTGGCTCTGTTTGTACACTTAATACCTTTTCTTGATTCCAACATCAATAAATAGAAAATATAAACATTTATAGCTCTTGGCATGCGTATAGTAAGAAATGCAGCTCATACTTTCATTTGTGATTATTTCTGCCAAATCTGTTTTTTAATACGAAAGAAAGACAATTTGTAGATTTGAGGGTGCAAGATAATGCTGTTACTATAGTAAAGTGTGGCTGTGGGGTTAGAATGACTCTGTAAATAGTAATGGAAAAATGCAGGAAAAATGAGTTAAGCAGTCAGAGCACAGACAGATTGGTCCCAGTGTTTTACAGCCATCAGCAGTGCTCTGCATTAGTGTCCTTGACATGAATTAGGATTTTCCTGCTATACTTTGTATTACATTAAAACACACTACTCAAATTACATCTTAACTGAATTATAAGAATGCAGTGTGTACTTGGACTTGGGGTACTTCAAGATGCTTCTTGCAATTTGAAAGATTTGAAATTATTTCAGTGACATCACTGTTCTTTGGGTTTAAATTAGTGAAGACCACTGCCAATATGAATTTTAAGACAATTAAGAACACCACACTGTGTTTTCAGGACAATCATATAACTTTAGTAGTTTTTGCCACAGGGACATCAGGTATTTGTGCATTTTCAACACAGCCGAAGTGAGAGTCAGTAAAGAATAAGACCTGTTCTTTTAACTTCCAAAAGCACCTTTTCGTGGAATATTCAATGCCAACTACTTGCACAGAAAAATTCTGAAGCGATTAACTGAGTGCAAAACCAAAATCCTTACACTGATCAAACGTTTCTGTCCCTGTAACCATCATCATTTTAATCCTTCAGCTTGACTTCCTTCTGGTTAGGGTGGACTGTCTTTTACAGGAAGAGAAACATGAAGCACAAATTGTTCAAATTACACTATAAATACAGAATAAACCCACATCTATTCTGCATGTACATGTACTATCACCCTGATCTGCATGGTTGGCCATTTTGTCAAAACGGTTTGCTTGGAATCAATTTCCAAATATCCTGCAACAGAGTAATCAAGTTTTATATAAGTGTGTCACAAGGAATTTCACTCCCTCACTTGAAACATCCTTAATAACTTGTACTAATTAAGTCCAGAAAAATTTGTTCAAGCACTTCACCACTACTGCTACAAAATCTTCTCAATATTTCAATGGAGGATCAGAATTTATTTTTTGTAGGTTCC
The DNA here is from genome assembly GCA_003713295.1 of Parotia lawesii. Lineage (NCBI taxonomy): Eukaryota > Metazoa > Chordata > Aves > Passeriformes > Paradisaeidae > Parotia > Parotia lawesii. The sequence goes on along the minus strand of RAHM01000144.1, from coordinate 2,034,705 downwards.
CAAAATCCTCCTTTCCTAGGCTACACTCCATAGTGGGAAAAATACAGAAAAGAGCAAATACTTGAGGTAAAATATTAACCATTAAAAGATGTAAGAAACATTCAAGTAGAACGCGTGTTCTCCTTAGAAATAAAAAGCAGAGTCTTGGGAAAAAACAATATCTGGAGATTTCTGTCCTTGCCAGGGGCTCCTTCAGCCAGTCATACTTAACTTCACTTAGTAAATAGCAACCTTCAAGAAACAAAGTGAAATATTCTCCTGTAGCCAGAGTAGCAGGAGAGTATATTGATTATAGATGTGTGATAATGTATTTTCTGCAAATGCAGAAGGCCCCTACAGTTTTTACTAAAGTTTAAAAAAGTCAGGGGAAGGAGAAGGAGCCACAGAAGTGGCATTAGCATCATTCGTAATCCATTTTGCCATGGAAACTGCTGCACTGTGGAATCCCAGTCTGCTGTGAGCACAGGTTTCTAAGAAAAGCCAAGCAGACAGCTGTTGGAAGGCTATCAGAGCAATTCATAATGCTGGTGATAGGAGGGTGATTAGCTCCCACATCCTCTTTCCTCTTTATCATTAAATCATGGCCTACTGGTAACATGTTGCTATTTTGTGATAAGTGATTACTGAAATTTTCTAACCGAAAACTCTGAGAGATTAGTTCAGAATGTGTAAAAAAAAAAACCACCATGCATCTTTTCAGTAACATCCTTTACTTCAATAGCTTGTGCCACTTTGTTTACCCCCTGAAATATATCCTTGAAGATTAAGTATATACACTTAGCATGTGGCAGCTGCCAAATCAGGGGAGATGTTTCCCACTAAAACTGTCACTGCATTAACGACAGTAAGTACCTTGGAAAATACAGATTCTCAAAAATAAGGTTATGTTTGTGCTTCCTCTGAATTGGAAGCAGTGTAATTACCCATCCTACAAGGAACACTACGATAAAACACACCAAAGGCAATGACTAGTTAAAATCAACTGATTCACTGATTGAATCACAGAGCCTTCTTTTTATGACCCTGTCCTACAAAGAGATGTGCCTAAACTTCTAGTAATAGGCAAGAATGAAAAAGTCACGTTACCTGAGATACCACACATTCTAAGCCCATTAGTAAATAACCCTCCAATTCCATAAGTGTACAGAAATATATGGTATAGACAATTATTTGAGAGACACTACAGATAACAATATATTGYACAAAAATTGTTTCAGCAAAAGGCTTCACATGCAAGAAGGGAAAAACTAAAGTCAGGATTCTGCTAGAAAAATATGACTACATATAAAATCAAGTAGTTGAAGTACAGTTGTTTGATGAAAGACTACTGAGAAGAAATGCTGAAATAAAGTTCAAGCATGTTTATGAACAGAAAAAGTGTATTTTTTCAGCTGTGCAAAATGTGATGATATACAGGGATAGGGAGATGTAGGGAAGTAACTCACTTGTGCGATGTTACTTTATTCTTTAGCAATAGAGCAGTTCTCAAACTGAGGCAGATTTGAGGGGAATGGAGGAAAGATGCTCCTGTTGCTTTAATATAATCAGGAGGAGAGTTATTTTCTGTACAATATTGTGTGATTGCAACATAATTTTGCTTTCAGCTCTCAGTATTTCACAGTGACAAAAACCAAAGTTCAGAGAGGGTGGTTTTGTTTGGTACATGAGCATTTGATTGTAGGTGAATACAAACAAGTGGACTGAGACACAAACACTTAACAGAGGTGTGAACAAGATAGAAAAAAGAAGAATCATTAAAATGTCACTTTTACAGGAGGGGAGTTAAACTGAGATAGAAGGCTTAACCTGGACATCAAGGAAATCTTCCCTACTAACATCAAATATGAGAATGGTCACCCAGTGAAAATCCCAAAAGCATAGATCGTTCTTATTTTGCAGTGTAGACTGTCCAAATATGTCCCAATGATTCTGCATGTAAAGGGGATAAATGAAAGGTTTTCTGCTTGGTGGTGGTGGGGTTTTTTTTGCTTATTTGGTTTGGGGTTTTTTTAAACTTTCAGCATTAAGTCATTCAAAGCCAAGCTTTGGCAGAACCCTCCCTGTATGTCCCTCCATTTTTATATCAAGAATAGATGATTAGAGAAACAAATTATTTTGAAATGCTGATTTATTATCTTTCATAGCCAATCCTAATATTTTCTTTTTTATTATTTCAGGGTGCAAGTTGAATTCTATATGAATGAAAACACATTTAAAGAGAGACTAAAGCTCTTCTTCATCAAAAACCAAAGATCAAGTAAGCAGTTAGATTAATTTTTGTTAAGCATATTTGTGATACTTTAAGTAAAATCAAATTCAGTTGAAGACAACAGTGAAGTTATTATTAATTTTCTTCTGAGTTAAAATATTTAAACTTTAAGATAATGTGCTTTTAGTGCATGATCAAACAATTAGTGACGTCACCAACTGTTAAATAAAATAATTATTTTATTTCTGTGTCGTGATCAAGTTGACTAATTTGCATGGATCTGGCAGCAATGCTCATTGACAAGTCGTGACCTTGTGACTAGGAAAGCAAAGACACTTAAGATGGTAAAGGAAAAAAGYTGCAAAAGTTCCCAGCCTTTTTATGTGGTCTACTTTATTAAGTATTCCTAAAATTTCAAACTTTATCTGCACTAAAAAAAAAAAAAAATTGGAAAGGAGACTGTTGGGGATGTGGTACCTCAGAAATATAGTCCTTGTCATTAGCCTACAGTCTAATTTAAATATATCTTCATTCACACATGTGCCTAAAGTCACAGGCCATCATGGAAGGGAATAAGGTGGAGGAACTAAGACATTAATCTTTTTACATACATCCATGCAGTTCGTCCAGGGGGGTGGAAACATGGAGTATTATCCAATCTTGGTTAGAACAGTGGAGTTCATAGGTCAGAAGAGCAGTGACTGACCTCAATTTTCTTCTGTGTAGCAGGACTGAAGTTACCTCTATTTGCTTTGCATATGCAAAGAACTAAAATTACCATAGCTTTATCCATAAAGCTTTTAGACTACAAAGAATACATTTTATCCTTTGTAATACAGTTGAAATTGTTTCATGGTTTTGTGTTTGGAAAAAGACAGGAAAGAGAAAAGAAAGAAGTTTTTTGATCTGAAAATATCCAGACAAACAAAACTGGGGAGACTAGATCAAGCTTTTGAAAATAAAACAGACCAAAAAATCTTCTATCTGTAAGAGCTAGTAACAAATAAATAAATACTAGTTTTACATCAGAGAACTTGATGTTTTTATTGGCTAAGCTTCTTCTACTTTCCAAGTGCAGCAAGAAAAATATTCCCTTAAAAGGATAGCAAAAAGAAAAAAAAAAGGCACCAGGCTGTGCATGAGTGACATTTTCAATATGGGCTTTGGAATTAATTGCTGGTTTTTTAGGTAGAGAATCAGATTTAACAAAGCTTCTGGAGGTTCATCCATGGGGAATGCATTACTTACTACACTTACCTAGACACACATGGGAAATTCATCTTAATTCAGGTGCCTAAGTAGCATAGGAATTATGTGGATAGCCACCAGAGCACTGAATTAAACAAGAAAATCCCCAAGCCAAAGCAGTCAGTATTAGTAAGTTCAAACACTCCTTCTGCTTATGCAGATCTTGGTTCTTGTCCAAATACTCAGAACCAGAATCTTCCAAAGAAAGCCTCCAAAAAGCTGCTGCTGACACAACAACCTGCCACTCAGTCAGGTGTACTCATTCAGTCCTCCATTGAAACTGGAGGAATCTCTTGCCCAGAGGTATCAGGGAGTTGATAAACAAAGACAGTAGATTTTAGTCAGTGTTCAGTGAGAGCACTGAAAACCTTCGTTCACATATTAAAGATGGACTTGCTGTCATTGAGAAAATAATTGTCAGTAGGATCAGCAAATTTTTGGAAAGTGTAACTAAATCAAACCTGTTCACCAAACAGTTTTTGATAATATTCACATGGTTTTGCCAACCAGAGCAGTCAGCTCTAGAATTTATAAGAATTTTCTACAGAATACTATCCTGATCTAAATCACATATGGGCCAGTAACTTGAAATATCAACTGTTTTATTAATTATTATCCTTGTTTAAACTGATAAACTGATAAAAAAAGCCTTCCTCTATGTCTCTTGTCAATCTAGTTTTCACTCAATCTTCTGCAGCAAATGTCTAATCAAATTCAAACAATGTAGGAAAAAAATCTTACAAAGGTGTCACTCAGCACCCCCCCAAAAAAAGAGAGAAASAGAAAATGACATATTCATACAAGTGTGACTTGCTTGTACTTACCAGGACCACACACTGCATTATCACGGCCAACAATAAGTCTCAAAGGGAAAAAATAAGTGAAGTTTCAAGTCAGTGAAGAGAGAATGAAGGATAACTATCACTAGGATATGAATTATTAAGAGTATATTTTGGTCCAGCTCCTAAAGCCAGCTGCCACTGGAATGATTTTGCTAAAAAACCAACAATGTATTAGTGACTTACGAGAAAGGAATAATGGGAGGTGATTCTAAAATCCTCACCTGGTATCTGTCACTCTGTTTAGACCAACTCTCTAAATCTGACAATTAATCTACAAAAATACTTACAAGGAAAGCATCAAGGATTTATAATAAAAGTGAAAGTCACAGTCAGAAGCACTAAAATATAATGTATCACTCTATACTTTAAAATGCCTGCAAAAATAGCAGATACCTTTTTGAACTGAGAAGGAAATGTTAAGATTTGACATAGTTATATTTAGTTCACAAAACAAAATAGATTTTGAAATGTTATTATCAATTCTTCTTTTAAATAAGACAAGAGTATGTAACAACTTTGTTCCATAGACACAGTGAAATTGCATTCCCATTAAACGATATGTAACTGCATAACAGTGCATGAGTGATGGAGCTGAATACACGTTTCAGGCACCACTCATATTCAAAATATAGAGATATTCTGTGCAAATGACCCTGCTGCTTGAGCAATCTGGCTCTGAATGGAGAAAAAGAAATTAAATCAAGCAGACCATGTTGATTTATTGACAGCATGTGAAATACAGAACAAAAATAGACAGGAAGCAAACAAATATGAAATGCTTGCTTTGTAACAGAATAATAATTGAAAACCTGATTTAAATGCCTTCTGTAGTGTTTGTCCCCCTCCTTCCCACATTTGAAATCCTGCATCTCCATGATAGTGGAACACATGCATTGCTTCCAACTCACAGGTGAATCCCCAGCTAGGACGCTGCAGAATCTTTCTACCAGAGAAAAAAATGCATTTGTTAGGCCTGTGTTAATTATCCAAACTTTAGCAAGGGTGACTGCATATGTTACTAATGGCTGAGGCACACAGAGCAGGGAGAGGTGACCCAGGACAGACTTGAAGCCTGTTGTTCCGTATTTATATTTTAATAACTGACCCAATCTGCAACGATACAGAACCTGTACTTTGCCTTGCTCTATAAACAACCCCAGCCATGAAGCGCGCTCTCTGTAGAGGCTGACTGGAACCCTTAGATGAAAGCATGGCTGGTTTGAGAACCCTGCCTCACATTCTGAGGGAAACAGCCATTCCTACAGAGATATCCAGAGCCTGAGTTCCAATCAGCACTAAGATTTGAGAGTTAAGGGTTTAGGGCAGCAGGCTGGAGCATCAGTCCCCTGTATTGATGTAGCTTTTAATCAGAAAAGAACCATTTTCTTTTGGCATTTAAAACAACATATCATTTCAAAGGAACGATAGAAACCAGGCCATTATCAATGCAGAAAACAAGTGTTTCACACCAAGAATAACATTTACAGAGCTAAAAACCAGGAGAAAAACAGCAGACTTCTGTACTTGCCTAAGAAAGTTAGACAACACAAAACTGGTAGGCTTTTTTTGTTGGTTTAGGATTAAGTGGTTTTTTTTAAACATTATCTGCTTTTCTAGTTGTAATAGCCTGGTTGTTAGGGCAACCATTCATATTCCAGCAGACTTCAACAAGAGGGTTAGGACAAACAAACAATGCATGTTTTCTTCAGCAACATTTCAAAAAAGCTGCAAATGAGGATCATAGCACTGACCAAGTCAAATAATAGGATAACACCCTTAACTTATCTTCCTTCCTTCCCTTTTCTTCGAGCCTTCCTCAATCCATTCACTGCTTCACCCTCTTCACTCATGTTGGGGAATAAATACTCTGTGGCTAATTACTCTTGGCTGAGGAGCAGGAATCACTAGGTTAATGTTCTCAAACCCAATTGCCAATAACAGCTGTGGGACTTCTCCCAGACCACAGGATTTTAACCCTTAGTTCACAGAAACAAGGTGCTGTAAAAGTCCATCCAGTTCTAATGTGATAACTGCAACTTCACAGTTCAAAGTAATAAGCAGTTTTATGTAATAAACCTTAAGATTTCTTCAGAAATTGCATGGTAAAATATTTAAGAATCCAATTGCTATTTTTCTGTTTGTAGTAGATGGACTTTTAATGGGAAAGGAAGTAGTAGATATAAAAACTTATTTATCAGTTTTATCTGTAAGGTGCTGATTTTGAACTTCAGACTGCGTAAAGTTAAAAAAAAAAAAAGGCAATATTACCATAAGATGAGTGTGATTCTCTCCTTAGAAGGGAATGTATGCACACAGCTTTGGGTATGCATTATGAAGCTGTAGTTCTTAAAACGTAGAAATAATTACATTGAGTTCAGCAGACCTGCTGAAGTATTTGCAACACAACAATAAACCACAATGTCCTTGCTGTGACTGGGGCAAGGGAACTCACATCTGGGTAAGACTCAGTCAGAATATTCTGGTTTGGACAGAAGGGCTCAGCCATGCAGAACTGGACTCTCAGTTTGCAAGACTAAAAATAATTAATGCTAAAGTGACCTCCAGTCACTGAACATTAGTCAACTAACAGTTTTAACTTAATTAGTAAATGAAAGGTCTACATCTAAGAGTCAGATGCAAATATCCACACTAGCAAAAAAGTCTGCTGAATTTTATAGCAGTACTGAAAATTTAAACCTTAATCCTCTAATGACTGCAAAATCACATAGCAAAGTTCCACTGTAGTAGATAATGGCTCCAGTTGGCAATGAAATAAATTGCCCATGTGATAGAAGTTAAATATCCATGTGGATCCCTTTGAAGGAATCCTGTCTTTGTGCATTGAACCTATGTTTGTGGGAAACTGTGTAATATTTTGTGATACTACTTCTGGTATATCCATTCAGATAGAATATTTCAATATTCACATGGTCTGTAGAACAAATTGTTGATTCAGTTCAGTTGTGCATTCAGCATGACTTTTAGATGTCCTGATTCTTGAATGCGTAGTTATTCAACTTCAACATTAAATAACTCCAGTTTAATATTTTATAAGTTGGGATAGAGTTAATATATTCTGTATGTGAAGCTACTGCATGAAGACTGTTTTAGCTATTAATATTTAAATACTGGCTGTTGCATATGCCCTGCCTATGGTTGAAAGTATGTCTTCTCCATGTTGCTGTATCTTGTATCCCAAAAAGTATTTCATAGTTTTTTACTACAGGACTATTYGAATTCCTTTTAGTTTTACCTTAAAGGTGGGTGAAACTAAAACCCCTGAACTTATTTCAATATTTTCTTTTCTTTTCAAACTAGGTCTGAGAATACGATTATTCAATTTCTCTCTCAAGCTACTAAGCTGTTTCCTATACATAGTTCGTGTGCTCCTGGATGATCCTACACAAGGACTTGGATGGTAATGTTTGGGKTTTTTTTTCTCATTTCTGCTCTCAAAGCATTATTTAAGTTGCAAGAAAYAAATTAATGAATACCTATTTGGCATTCTTTCAACAAGGATTTTTTTTTATGTCTCACAGATATTTTGAAAGAATTATAAAGCTGGTCTTACATTGTGAATGGAAATAAGAACTAAAATAACAATATTAYTTTTTCCCTTTACCACTAAAATAATCCTGGCTTTCTCCTTAGATACTGTGCATAAGATGTAATTGTGCAAACGTACATTTTAGATGTATTATTACATAACATTTCTATGTAAAGTTGCAAATGTCTGATTCCCAGTTTAAGCAACATTTTTTTTAGGATTTTGCTTAAATAATTGTACTTAAAACTCCAGATCCCAGAAATGGACAGATAAATACATGAAATTGAGCTTTCATGCAGATGATATTGATGATCATTTTCTAGCCTTCTGCTTTCTCTAAACACTTCAGGAGAGTGAGACCAAAAGTACATTCTATACTCACAATGATTTTTGGATATAATGCATGATTTTGCACACCAAGAATTGTCAGTGTGGTATTCTATGTGACTTTTTTTTTTATGTTTTATACAATTAATCGTCAAATGTAGAGGAAATTATCATTTATTTGATCCTGTTSTATTTGTATCCTGGATATACTGAATCTCCTCAATTTTTAATGCTAATAAGCATCACATTTTATTAACTTACTTCCTTTCACTTGATTTGATTCTTTTTCCTTAAATGCTGAAAAAAACAAAGCACATAAGAAAATACTAAGCTTGAGATRATAAAACCAGCAGTCTTCACACAATGTTAGGCAAGGGACAAAGTTTGATTTCTAATTTTAATATTTGAATATCGRTTAAATCTAGTAAGGGTAATACCAAAAAAAGCTAGTGCGCAGGAGAAATACTCTATTTTACAAGAATGAAATCCAAAGCAAAGAGAGGTAAAGAATATTTGCTTTATTCAGCAGTGAATGAGAGAAGGATATGTGAATAGGAAGTACAGAAGATGCATTTGAGATATTTTTTGGTCAAAATTTATCGTGAGAACTTGTAAGATCTGAAAAAAGGCTGTGATAAAWTTTTTCTGAAAAACAAGACCAGTAAAAAACTACTTTTGACTCCACATGTACCTYAGAATGTCTCTTCAATAAGAAGAAATAAGCAGTAAAGTTTTCATAAAAAGTTGTGGAGAAGAGAAAATCCATCCTCAGAAATTTAGGCATATTAGCAACTCAGGGACTTAACAGTTTTCCTTCTAATCATGGTTTGTGGCATGCTGCAATTCTTTTGTTATGAGATCTCTATTGAGCCCAAATGAGTATATTGTACTGCATGGTTATGTCTGGGTGTGCAGGGCAGGTTAAAATATCAGACCTTGTGCCAAATATACTTTTGTATTTATATGCAAAGATGCATATTCATATGCATCTGCAGACTGCTGACTGCCTCACACCTTTCCTGGTGTGTCCTTCAATCCAAGTGTATTACAATTCACCAGACAGTGTATTTATATTTTCTATATGTATTATTCCCTTACATGGTGTTGTGGTACATCTGAGAAAGTAGTTGGTGTGTTCTGTCTCTGAATAACATTTGTCTGCCTGAGAAGAATCAGGTAAGTCCTTCTGCCTGCTCACTAAGGCCCCAGTCTTAGAAGCTGTGCCAGACAAACAAATGGCACCGCATTAATGCTACAGAGATCCTGAGGCTGGATACCAAAATTCCTGCTGGAATGCATTCTTAATGATGTGGTGATATGAAAGAAAAAATAATTTCTAGGTACTGTGTCACAGCCCCATGAAAGAAACTACTCAGCATGCTGAAAGTAKGGCCACACAAAATGTTTTCACCTGGGTGGTTTTAAAGTGACAAATCTGGGAGGAATTCTTGTCATCAGATTCATTTCCTGTTTTTCAGGAATGCCTGCACAAGTTGGTGTCTTTCATTCAGGCACAGTGGGTGTACAGGAAAGAGCTTAAGACATAAAGCATCCTTACTAATGGGTACAGTTTAGCACTGTCCCACTCATAGGTGGTAAAAACACAGTTGTTGCCAATCTGTGGGCTGCAGATCTCTTTATTTTCTGCTGACCTTGCTTGCCAAGGATGAGCAAGGATATTTTTCATCATTTACAGGTTACATATTCCCACATCCTTACATGACCATTTGAAAGGAAGATTTGTGCCAGCAATTAAAGGCAAGATAACATCACATGTATAATAGCCAATATTTTTACTTAGGTATCACCAGTTCTGTACTTGAAATACTGCTGCATGAATCTCCAGCCCTGCTCACATCCTCAAAAGAGGTTATCAAGTGTAGTTTGCTGCAGTCTTTCCTGTTGAGAGCGTGGTCTTTCTAGCACAGCCTATCCATGGGATAGGATCTCTAGGATCTCTTGATCATCAGTATATATTGTGTACTTAGTTCAGCTTTACAAAGTATCATTTCAGTTGTCTTATTTTTGAATTCAAAAAGAAATCTTTAAAAATTGAGCTTTTTGTAACCTGGAATGCTTCATAGACCTTTATCTACAGATATGGAACACATACAGCAGTACTTCCTAAAGGCTGCTTTACTTTTAAAAATGTCTGTATCAGTTGCCTTGGGTTTCAAACTATTGCATGCATTTTGTAGACCACTTAACGATGTAATTAATATCCCTTTCCTCCCGTGTGTTTTTATGACTGTGTTCCCATACACATTTGCTAATGGAAATGGACTTTGCATGGATGGTATGGCAACTAGCAGTAAGGAATTAAGCCGGAGTTGTTCCAATCAAAACTACACACCTGGAACAATTGACTGGTGAGTTCCTGATTTAAAACAGCAAACCAAAAGTCCACAGAATGGTGGGAAGGGGAGGAACACAGGAAGACAAATCCATTTCCATCTGGAATAGTGGCATTTTAACATATAGTAGGGATGTTTCCATAAATCTCTAGCCATTACTTACATTTCTGAATGTTCAAACTGCATTTAATATTTTAATTGTTTCTCTTTATTGCAAAGTGAACTGCTGGACTGAATGCTGGTGTGAGACCTGGGTTCCATCAATGCTGACACCTTGCAGAAATGAAAAACGATGCCCTTAATTTAAAAAAAACAATTCTGAGTAGCAGTAAATGATTAACAGGAAATTATTGTGCCATTGAGAGTGTCCCATTCCAGTGGTGCTGTATCAAGTGCCTATTAGCACTGATAGGATTTTTCTAAGATATGACAGCCCCTAAGATTTGGATACCATATATATCATTACACAGATAGCAAAATGTTGACAAAAAAGGATTGTCCATTTCCCACAGGAACCTAAYGATTTGCTCTGGATTAGAAATACAAGACATGTCAATACTCAGTAGATAACTACTGATTTATAGGTTTTATTACTGAGAATTTTCTTTTTCACTAAGGCTGCTCTAATTTCCATTCACATGTACAACTTTTTTTTTGTCTGAAACACCAGATTATGATTAATTTCATATTTATTTTCTTACTATAATGAACAGGTCTCCTATTATTTGGGTGAATCGAAGCTTACCTTTATGGGGATTACAGGTAATATGTAAATGACCAATTCAGTTATTGCCATTTATCAACTGCAGATGATACTGATTTACAGAATTGTAGCAGTGTTAAAGGATACTTGGAAATGTTGATAGCAGCAAGGAAATCTCCTTGAACACCAACTACAGCAAAAGCATAAAGATCAGCTGGTTTAAACTGATTCTCTCTGTGACTTGTGGTTTTTTACTAGAAAAACCTCTCTATTGAAGATTCCAGAATGGTTATACCCCTATATTCTCTCACCATGATTGGTGCAATGCCAATACAATGATTGTACCTCTGTGTAATACACAATTTTCCAAGGGAAGAAACCCTTGACGAAAATACCTTTAGAATATGCACAGCTTGAATAATTTTTGACCTAGCAGTCAGATTATTAAATTCAAGTAAAAAATACTGAGATATTTATTTGCTTATGGATACAGTCCTTTTCTAATACATTTATTTGATAAGGTAGGAATTTATTTGAAAATAAAGCCTGAGTTTGTCTAAGTCAGTAGTAATTACTTGGAGAAATGGATATATTTTGATTGCCTATTTTAATAATCTTGCATATTTTAATAATTTCCCAATTCATAGCATCTTTTTAAATTCTAAATTGTGCACTCTTTGGAGTTTTCAGTAGTAGGGAGCATTGACTTAAAATTAGAAATCCTGAGGCTTGACTTCAGGCTCCAGCCTGACAGAATCCATCTTGATGGAATATTCCCACAATACAACATTAAATACAAATATTTTCTATGCAAAGGACTTAAGTAAGTTTTATAGTTATTTAATGTCTATAAAGATTTAAGTATTTTGTTTTACTATTTTGATATCTGACTGCTTAAATATTTTTGAAGTATTTAATACATAACTAACTACATTTAGTCTATTTAAGGCTGGGAAATTGAGCTCAGCTGCATTTAAATCTTAAAATTATTCATCTTTATCACTTTTTGCTGCTTTCAACTTTCTGAATAATACACAGTAAGACAAATGTTTGCTTTTCCGCATATTCATAACATCTTCACAAGAAAGTAAAGAGCAGACTGGCTTTTCTTATTTACAGCTTCCTTCTTCTCTCTCTGTGTCACGTGAAAAGATTTTTGTGCTGTGTAGGAATAAATGAAACTGAGAAAAATAACAATATCTAAGTTTCAAGCAAAATGCTCTTAGCTGAGAGGGTTTCAGAGGATTCATGGAAAAGCTGTTTTATGTAATCATTTATTTTCGTTGTAATATTAATATCTATTTTCTAGAAGCTGGTATTAATGCACGTATTTTTTCACTTAAGGTGTCTGTGGCTGTAATAAGTCTCTTTGAAACTCTTTTGCTAAGTTATCTAAGCTACAAGGTAAGTACTCTTTGTTACTTTTAGGCAGAATTCATTACAAAAAATAACTGAGTTAAATGTTTCAATATAAAGCTTGTGTATCTGTGCCCACACTGGTGTGCAAACAGGGAGTTGAGAAAAACACACTTTTAGAGGATGGCTTATTGTCACACAGGCAGCCCTGTTTCCCAAACTTATGAGCAAACTCTCAATATCTAAAGAGTGGAAGTCAACAATTAAATGCACAGTATTTTCCATGGTGCACTGGCACACTGTAATTTGAAAACACATTCTCAAAAGTGACTTTGATTTTTTGATACTGATTTTTCAGGTGCACAGTTTTATCTGTCTGTCCGTAATGTATTGGACACAATTGTCATCAATGTCAAAGCTGTAGCTACTCAATACATATAATTCAAGTTTTAGCCCTCTAAAACTGTGCACCAAAAAACTAGGCCAAGACAGTATTAAAAAGAAAAAAAAGGATATCTACATGCTTGTGTTATCCATCTGTGTGATGCTATTGGGATATCTTTTCAAAATGTCTCRAAAGCATTTGATGTGAATACAATGTATTTTGGCATTTGCATTCTCTTTTAAAAGTTACATTTTTCTAATATAATTATTAATTTTTCTTCATTACATTTTGTTCTGCTCTAGCTCTGCATTTTTCTCCTCAAGATTTTTAGTATCTTGAGGAGAAAAATACTAAAATCATTTAAAATCATTTATCAAGGAAAATACGAAAAGATTTGGTTTCTAAAGCTGAAAATATCTTGGGGGGATAATCTTTTTTTTGTACTATATTTTGTATTGCTGACATTCAGTAGCTATCAGAGCCACCACTGAGTTTAGAGACTTTTATTTCAGTGTGTTTATCAACTGATTATGGCATAAATGTTTTTCTTAGTGCTCAATAATGCTAAGAGGCTTGCAGTTGTCTGCTGTCTAAAAATTATTCTTCTTAATCCTTGGAGCATATATTATTTAAGGGCTGGGGGTTACAAGTGAAAACCAGTTATAGGCAGAAATAGTCCAAAATTCTGGTGGCAGAACAGTAAAGGGCAATCACAGTTTGYGCTCTTCCTGAGTTTATTGGGTAGCATTTGATCCTCATCCATTCTGCTTGTGATTTGCATCAATTTCAGTGGGTACAAAAGAGGAATTCTTGGCAAATCAGCTTCCATGAGAAGTTATTCATTAGTGTGTGATGGATGGAAAGCTCCACTACCCTGATTTGCTGCGTGCACCTGCCACAGAAGTTGAAACAATTTTGTGATTCCACTCCCCATAAGGCAAAGAACTGAAGGGGCAATCTAAGGAACAACAAGAGTACTGAAATGTGGTTTGGGAATCCACTTGATGCAAACACCTCCTTACCTCTGGTCCTGTTTTCCTAGTTTTACACCAGTCTCTCAGAGTTAAGAATGGTGTTATTTCACCCACTGTTAAGGCTTTTATGCACAGCCAAGGTGACCAAAGGTGCCTTGGTTCCTGTAAATCTGTGACAGATTACTTATTTTACAGAAACATTTACAAAAGTTTCACAATTTAGGTAACTAATTTTTACAAGTAAGAGAATTAGTGAGGAAGAAAACAAGAAAAAGATGATTGTGTGTGCATTGGAGTGCACATTACTAGGATTTCACAAATAACCTGTAAAATGAATAAAGCAGTCATTTGAGAGAATACTCCAAGAGGTTGACCTTTCTGATACCTGCTTGATGACATATGAGAAATGATTCAACATGCAGAATAGTGAGGGCATAGTAGCATATCATGCTACTATGATACAGTGAATTTGCATTTTTTATAGCTTTTAAATGAAGGGGAATGCAAAGGATGTAGCACTGTGTTGCGATGCTGATCACCTGGATCCAGGCATGGAAGGTTTACAATCTGCATTCTCACAGCCTAAAGTATTACATGAGGGTTTGTCCTTGGCCAGAATTCTGAAAGATGTCTACGTCAGAAATCTCCATTGTCAAAACTTGTCCCAGACATCTGGCAATCCTTCATATCCCTGGTGCACAGGCACTCTCACTGCTTTGAGCAGCACCATCCATTCTCACTGCAAAAGGCAGTTTTGCAGAACTCATGATGCATTTCCATGTGGAAGCCAGAATCCTACAGCTGCACACATCCCTAATTACCTGGAGCCCATCCATACGGGCATTTTGCCTGCACAAGTAAATTATGTGACATTTCTTCTCTATAATGCAGAGGAGAAAACTCCTACCATTAAAAATGAAATCACAAAATGGTTCAGTTTGAAAAATCAGATTTGATTTTGAATTTATTCTTCATACAAAACCCCCTCAGTTTACAGCCTCATAATCTCACTTGTACATCTGACTCCCACCAATTGCAGTTACGTGGAAGACAATAATCCCTGCCCCTTAGGTATAGTGGCTTCCAGATGTGAAGAGTTAAAAATGGAAAAAGAATTTTATGTACTATGGAGTTTGTATTTTAATTTTCAGTGGCTGTATCAGGTGGTTATTTTTTCAGGGAAGATGAATATGTCATTGCAACTGAAAATATAATGTTCTACTGCCAACTCTTGTAGTACTGCCATGATATGTGCCCCACTGTTATTGCATTACCTATGATGGAGTCCTGATACACGGCATTAGTAAAGCTGTAAGTCACTGAAGTTCAGCTACCTTCCCTTTTTCATATATGGATTTTCATCTCAACATTTAATCATTCACAGCCACTGCACAGATTTGGAAAAAAAGTAGAATTATCCCTATCCTGTAGCTAGCAGTAAGCAAATTAAAAGATCAATACCACTTCATTGAAATATGTGGGAAGAACTCTCATTTCATGTAAGCAAGATCAAGTTCCAAAAAGCCCTGAAGTGTTCTGAAGTGCTGGGGGCAGAAATAGAGAACTTGATATTGTAGTCCTAATTCAAATATGAAACACTCGACGTCTTGTTTACTTCCCTCTCCAAAACAGCTGGGAAAGAAAAGATGCAAAGTAAAGATCAAAGATAAATGCAAAGGATGGAAGGAAGGAAATTTAAAAGTATGTATCTTTTAGTTTGGAAGTACATTATGATAAACTGCAGGAAAAAGGATCCAGAGTGATCTATATTCTATATTCACATTTGTCATATGTGTTTAAATCTGAGATGAATGATCTTCCTGAATTTGAGGTGTGGGAGAGACTCCCTATGTTCCATTGGGATATCACATGTATTTCTCATCAAAACTATTTGTAAGCCGACTGTGACATTGTGGGGTTTTTTTCCTTTTCTTTGAAGGGAAATATCTGGGAACAAATTCTGAGAATACCCTTTCTCCTGGAAATAATTAATGCTGTCCCTTTCATCATCACGGTAAACATATTTGAATTAATACATTTGCACACTGCACTTTTATAGCTGCACAAATACTCTTATTTTTGTAAAGTAAATTTTATTCTTGTATGGTTGATGAGTTTGTGCCTATGGGAACAGAAGTTTGTCAACAACAAGAAGATAGTTTGCTACTGGAGTAAAGTAATATAGATAACTTTCTACTTCCTCTTCCATGGGCACAAACAAAACCAAAACCCTCTAACTCCAACTACAGCACAATCAAGAAAATAAACCAGCTGGTTATAAAAATGTAACAATCRCTCATGTCTGCAGTGAAAACTGACTGTGTTCCTATTTTATCTAATTATCTTGCATGTGGTTAATCACAAAGGAAGACAAAAATGTTATTTAAAGCCAAATCTCACGCTAGAAACACATTAATAGTAAGTATTTTTCCCAAGTGTTTCATTGCTGCTTGAATAGAAAAGCTCTATTCCTCATCAGAAAAGCTTCTAATGAATTTGTTAATTTTTCTTTCAGATTTTCTGGCCAGTCCTAAGAAACCTGTTTATTCCTGTATTTTTAAATTGCTGGCTGGCAAAGCATGCTTTAGAAAATATGATTGTAAGTATGCAAGGGAAATAAATATTCTAGAGTTGTATTTTTTTAGTATACTGTCTTTATGGGATTTTGGCAGTACAGTCCAACCCTAATAGGAAGCTAACCAGATCTGTATTTAGATTATACAAATGGTCAAGCATTACTAAACTGCTTTCTGCATCAAAATTAGAAGAAAGTAAGACATGAAATCTCAATTAGTAGAAATTGTTACTGTGCCAATAAAGGAAATGGCAGTGGATGGTTCTTTTGCTACTCTGCCATTCATACACAATTGCAGGGAACTCAACTGTTAGGCCTTAATTGGGCCTTGCAGCCTGTAATTTGTAAGCTAGACATGAGCAGACCTCAAGGCAGCTTGCAATAGGATCAGAATTGTGCTGGGATGAACAAAGAACTACTTAAATAATCACAGAATCACAGCTGGCTCTTCTGTACCCTTCTATATTATCAGCAAACTCTTAAGTGCATTTGAGTGACTGCATTTCTATCAGGGCACTGTATAATTCCTCTACAGAATCAGATCCTGACTTATTGGTTCAAACCCCAAAATAACACCTATTTTCCATCAATGCAGAACGATCTTCACCGAGCCATCCAACGCACACAGTCCGCAATGTTTAACCAAGTCCTCATTTTAATATCTACCTTATTATGTCTTATCTTCACTTGGTAAGTGGCCAAATCCCCTCTGTTTTTATTATATATACTGGCTTTTCTTTCTCTCCTACGTGGTGATAGAACAGGCCTGGTAAAAACCATGCACTGAAATAAGAAGGGTAAAACACTTCAGTGAGAGTGTTAACTAGCACCTGTGCTACTGGGATCTGGATGCACTGGGTTTGGGAACAGAATGCGCATGCATGGGAAAGGGAATCCTGCTCACTCTAAGGAAGGAAATACAGATGATGCAAAACCAGGGGATAAAGTGGCGGAAAATTTATGCGTACCCAGAGTGCAATCTCAGCAGAGAAGTCACTCAGATGTGAAGAATACCAACAGAAGTATATTGATCCACACCAAGGTCACCTCTCTCTGACTGCTGGGACAGAGAAGAATGTGCAATACCTCAGCCTTAAGTCTTTGACCAAGTCAGGTTCCCCTAAGGATTACAGGGGATAGCTGTTAATAATCCAGATTACAGACAGTGTAGAATTTATTAATCTGGAGTACTGGCAGTACTGGATGGTAGGTTCAAACAACCAAAATGTACTACTCTGAAGAATGTTTTGCTGCAAGACCTGAAAAACTTAAATTTACATCCACAGGAAACACCACTTGATTGCCCCATGTTTATATTGTGCCAGAGGGATATGGTGTTAGCCAGGGCTGGAGGCAGATAAAGGGGAATACATGATCATTCTGGCTGTACAGGAGCTCTGTAGCTGCCTAAACATGCAGAATTCTCTCATCAGTAGTGCCTGAGAATTGAGAATCATACTCAGGGGGAATACAGGATGGTGTACAGTGTGACACAAGCTGGTGTACAGAAGGGCAGTAAAGAGAGAAGATGATTCTGTGTGGACAGGCTAAATCACCTGTATTTGTTTTGCCAGACAAGATGCCTTTAGGTCAGCACATTGATAAAGTTTGGTGTGTCATTTTGGAGATAGTGATTAGATTTTCTCTTACTTTATTTCTCTAGCTTGCTTTTCTGATGGTCACTGTTATGTGTTGCCTAACCCTTCTGGTAATAAGTGTAACACAGCATGGCTTTTTAGAAGAGGAGTTTGCTCTAGCCAGTGGCTAAATAAAGGATCCAATTTTACCCTTTGTCTTAGGGCCACATACCTGCATAATGACAAATGCTGCCTGTTCTAGACAGTAATGAATTTTTGTGATATTTAATCTCCTATTGAACATTATGTAATTTTATATGAATAAGGACTTGGACATTTTTAATTTTGCTTTTTAGTTTTTTACAATACAAGGTGCTTTTGAGTAAATATTCCTTCACCTGTTTTTACTTACCTACTTCAATATTTTACTGAAATGCTGCACAAATTATGTATCCTGCTCACCAGCAGGCATTGTGAGAACTGACAGTAAAACATGCAGGAAGTGGCAAGCTCACCTATAATTATGTCTGGGCTCAACAGCTGCAGGTACTACTTCATTATAGTTCATTATTTACTGACCTAGGACTGACCCTGCTAGACTTGAAAATAAGATAAGTAAGATGAAGACACCCAGAACTGCAGTAACTAAGGAAATGAAGCCCTTTTGGAATGACTGAGAATAGTAGTTCAAACATCTGCAGCTTCTCTGAGACTGGAGTTGTGTTCAAGCAATTGTTACTCTTGTTTGTGTGAACACACATAGTGACATTTTTACAAATTCTTTCTTTATACTACTGATTATGTATTTAAAATACCCCCCAAAATCTCTATAAACAGTCCAAATCAATTAACTTAGTGTCTTCGCTTATGTTACATCTATGGTGAATTTGAGAGAGCATTTAATTTTAAGAGACATCATTTAGAGCTTATATGAGTTTCTTCCTGCTGCAAGAAGACCAAAGTCCATTGCTGGAATCTGTTCACTTAAGGATGTCTTTCACCAGACTGATCTTTCATGTTTTCTGCAAAGGCAAGCAGTACCCAGGTCTATTACCCCAAACACATTTGGGAGCCAGCACTTGATTTATCCTTAACTTAATGGAGCACAACACACAAAACTTTTCAACCATCACCAGTCTGTTTTCACGAGCATGTTTTGGTTCCATTTAGAAATACTGGTCCATGTAGTACCGTGGCTTCAGTAAAGCTAAATTACTAAGCCTGGATTAGTAGTTTGAGTAGAGTGCCTTCAGYTGCAGAGCACTTTCCCCTTTGAGGGTGGGGGACGTGCTCATGGTGTGCTTTTGGCACCACTGATACCTGCCCTCATCGAGCCTCCCTGCTGACACTCAGGTACAGTGTGGATCAAATTGAAACCCCATAGCCGCCTCAGCTCCTGGTTGCCAGGCTTGTGCCATTTGCTGCAAGAACAACATTGGCACTTGTGAAGCCAATATTGCTTTAAAATACAGGGTTTTCTGTTCAAAGCCACCCTTTTTTGTCGGACACATAGACAGAGATGGAATGGAATTTTTTATGGGAATGACATGATTTTATAAGAAGTCCAAGATGGTATGAAGCCCAGAAAGATTCCTCATTGACTTTGTTCCTGTCTGCATATGATAAGTATTTTCAAAATAACTTTACCATAACTAGCAGGAAACCCACAGAAAATGAATTAAATTTCACCTCGTGCATCAACCTTAAAGCCATCACATACATCTCCACATCAGAATCTTATAAGTGGTGGTTACACCCATGGGCACATTCCACCTTATGCCTTATAACTCACGTGGAAGCTTTCCAATGAAATGTAAAAAAATTAATTATCTAAGGTTACAATTTCACAGTTTTTAGATACCATTATTCAGGCTGTCCTTTGCACTCAGAATATAGTAGAAAAAGGCTCCTTCTGTGTTTTTGTATACAGTTGACGATTTTCAGTGTTATTACAGAACAAACAGGAATCACAACAAAATTTATGCTCTACTCCACTCTTTGATCTTTGGTGACAATTGTTTATGGATCTGGGGGTGGAACTCATTTGCAGGTCAGTAAATCTATAAGACCAATTCCACGTATCTGTAGTTTATAGATTACACACAAGGATTTTCTTCTTCTCTTTTTTTCTGACTTCAAAGACAGATTCAATAATTTTTCTTTCTTTAAACATCTCAGTGGCCTTGTAACCAGAGCAATTTTACATCTACTAAAACATGTGTGCTCCAATATGACAGACTGTTCAGCAGTTACCACTGAGTGAGAGTTACAGACCTAGTCATAATAATTGTGTCATTAAGCTAATGGATGTTTGTACTTGTTTGTCAAATGGAATACTAATTATTTCTGTAAACTGTACAAGAAGACAAATAACAGTGAATGAGTATTCCAGGCATCTCTCTGTGACACAGTGAATCATCTATTAAAACTTATTTTGAATTTTAAAGCAGTGTTAGTCATGTATCAGCAGTGTAGAGTGATTAGTTTGTGAAGGAGGTGGCTACAAATTGTTTGAGATGGACAGTTATTTTTTTCATACTCAAACCTTTGCTTATGCTTTCATGGAAAGCTCACTGAGGTCAATCTTTATATTTTTTTACACTTCAGTGCTTTCAGCATCAGAAAATAAGGATATTTCCACACAGTAACTTACAGAATACTCACAGAATGCCAGTACTGTAGCCTCAATGGCAATTACCCACTCACAGTTCTCATCCAGAGGAAGCAGTAGGAGTAAGTTGCTTGAAAAGATAAAGACAAATCCAGACAATGATCTAGTCCAAACAAGACAAACCAAGACCTTATGATTTGGAACAATATGTCAAAGAAAAAAACCCACCCAACCAAGAAAGGATTAATCACAGAAAATTTTAGAGAGAAAAAGGCATCTCAGAGCTCCAGTTCCCTTTATTATTGATAAGTAGATACAAACACCTAAGAAGATGATCTGAAGGGAACTAAATCACCACATGGAGGTCTCGACTTCTCTACCTTTCTGTGTTGATTTTGACAGGAGCCTACAATGGCAGTTATCCAAGAAAGATGCCTAGCCTTAAGTAGGATGACAAGTGTTGGTGGATTATGCAATGTAAAATAAAATATGGATTTTTGGCTCTGCAGTTCTTTCTGTGATGTTATGTTTTGTTGTACAGCAGTCTCAGTGTTCAGGAYGAGTCTCAGTTGCATTTAGAGAGGTTTTCTGCATTCCAGGACAGCACAAGACTGTGCTTCTGTCTTTTAGAATCCAGTGAGTCTAAAGTGGTAAAGCATATGAAGTTTCAGGAGCTAACAGAGTAAACAAGAGTTGCAGAATTTAAATCCCAGAATATTATACGACATTAATTGAAAGTTCTAAGTAACTGTAAATAATACAAAATAAATTATTCAGCTATTACAAGAATCCCACAAAGCACTGAAGTAATAGCAGTGGTACTTTTCTTTCTCTGAAACAAAGCAGATCTGTCAGGAACCCACTTGTTTCAAACACAGGATCTCTGTTTCCTGTTTTGAAGTATTCCTGTGCAGTGCTCTCCAAACATCAGCAAGTAGATCTAGAAGTAGGCCAGTAGCACATGCAGTACCTTCCACATCCATTGTACCAACTCCCACCCTCCCCTCGTCCCGCTCCTCATTCGCTGGAACCAGGGCAGCGGGGATGGGTGGTTTTTCTGTGTACAGTGAAAATTGAGGTCAAGTTCAGACACTGCCTTACCACTTCCTGAAGCGATGGGACAATGAATAGGCTGTGCAGCTCCTGGGAGGTCAACAGCAAAACATTTCCTAAAATACCCACCTGTTACTTGTGAGACAATCATCTGTAAATTCAATTAGAGTTTATGTGAAATACTGCCTTCTGGGAAAAAGCATGTGCATGAACACAAGGCCAACATTCTCGTGAGCTTTGGTAGGAGAAACATATTGAATACACAGTTTATCTTTTTTAGGTACAGAAATTTCTAAGGTRGCTTTGCTGCAATCTGCTGTTTAAGTAGCATGTGAAAACAGTGTTGCCACAAATAGCTGCTAATCTAGATTATTTAAATGAAACAAATTCAGATAAAACTCTTAGAGTTGCTTTTGGAATACAAATTTATGGGATAGCCACACTTCTTTCACCTTTGCTAGCACTGGGATCCATTTGCTTACATGCCTATGATTAGTAGTTAAATGGCCAAGGCTTTTCAGAAGGCAAGCAAGTGTAGTGAAAATTACCATGAAAAAATGTAATAAACCCCGCAATTGTTTCTTTGATTAGTGCCTTTTCATATTTTTATGCAACTATTTTATTGTGACAATGCAGCAATATTACCATGTACAATTTTCTTTCTTTGTTGATAGCTCGGTATTTGTAATAATACACTTTAAAAAATATTTTTGCATATTTAAGTTCAAGAGTTCAGATCTGAAAAAGCATATGGGTGATTAGTGCTGTTGAAGAGTGCTGCTTAAAGATTGTAGGATAAGGATGTGTGCTGGTTAGTTGTTTGTGAAAGGCAGATCAGAAATCATGTGTATTATAGGGAGAGCAGAAGTATTGAAGCTCAATCAGAAGTCTTTTTGGCTACCCATCAAAGACAGTTTCTATGGAAACCTAGATAATTATACAGTGATTTTCATGCTATTTTAGTTATTAATTTGGTAGTGACATAATATTTCCTTTGTTAATCTTTTTAGATGTTTCTACATAGTTATTTCTAGAATAATTAGGTCAGCATCTTTCCCATGGCTCATGCAGGGAATTCTCTGTGCCACTGATGTAATGGAATATTTAAAACTAGACACAGACACCAGTGAAATAAATAACAATTTGAATAGTCTAYTTACTGTGGTCTGTGGAAAAAAGTCATAAAGGTTAGAAGGTTCAATCTAAATTATCTTCTTAGAATGTTCATTTGTAGCCATCTTGTTTGCTTAAAATAAAAAATKATCAGACTAAATGATAGCTCAGAAAGCTGCCTTTACAAAGCCTCTCTAAAATGGAGTGTCAACAACATTATTTATAAGCAAATTCTCCTATTTGGAATATATATAGAAATATTAAATTAAGCAAGTAAACAGCACGATTGAGAGATTTCTGTTCTTTTATTTCACCCTGGAAAATGAGTCAGCTTCATGTACTTGTGATCTTTTCAAGTTACAAACTTTGCTAATTTTCTAGCAAAGGTTCAGGTCATTTATTAATCTGAAAATCAGTAGTTCAAAACTGAATATAGATAATGGTGGGCAAAGTTAAATTTGTATAAATTTGAAAGACAAAATTAACTTATCCACATTTTTTGTTCTCCATTGTAGCACACAATATTTCAGTATTTCAGTGCAATAAGGTGTGTACTTCTACATTATAGGTCAGGCAAATCATCCTTTGACAAATAATGTAATTGCAGTTTCACAGTCTAGYAGTGTATTCTATAAATCAATATTTTAAATTGACACTAGGAAGACTTTTCAGCYTGTCTTTCAAGGCCTCATCTCTTGGTGGGAGTTAGACATTGAAGTACTTGCTTACCATTCTGAAAGTTCCAGCTTCTATCCTCTGAAGCATTTTTATCTTTCTCTTCTAATAATTTTTTAATGCTGTGTGAAGGTACTGAAACTTCAGTAATCAGAATGCATATTTAAGGAGAGCGCAAATCATATATTCAAAACCAAACTCCTGCCCAAGAAGGAGATAAAATGTCACTCAGGTTCTTTCCCAATATTTTCCCCAATAACTTCCATGGGATGTAAAACTTTCTCTCAAATACCAAGTGCTGCTAATATTTACATCAATAATCTTAACAACTTTTCATTAAAGATGCATTGAGAATATTACGGAGGCACAATATTTTGGAAAACATTATGCACTCTGAATATGCCATTGGGAAAATTTCAGCTTTTATTATCATGACATCTTGCAATACAGTAATAATATTACCAGATACCATGACAAGCAGAGCTTGTTCTGGCAGCAGAGACCAATTACCATTACAAATGGAGGAAAAAAAGCAAATGAATTTGAGTCATATAACATTTGGGCTGTTAGAAATACAATTCTAAGTCTGCATCTCCATGGTATCCTTTCTTCAGCAATCGTATTTTGAATTTTGTGAGAGATAATAAAATCAAGCTTATTGCTAATATTAACTAATTATGGCTTGCCAACACATGTAAAGTGACACATAAAATTCCTCAAAGTTGGTCTAAATGCATTCCTGTCCTTGTTCCTTTGCGGGAACACAGCACAAAATAGAGTGACTGTGAGGAATATGTAATGTCTCAGTAAAATTAAAACATTAAATTAGCAATGTGCTTTCTGTGTCATAAAATGGGGTTTGGAGAAAATCTAGAAGCGATTGTCCAAAGAGCAAGGATAAATAAGGAATATCAAAGAAAAATCGAATGCCATATTCCATAAAAAGCCCCAAACAATTACCATATTTCAGTATGTGCAATATGCATTTGAGATGTGCATGTCTTCAAAATTATCAACACTTGAAAAAGGTTCACAGGAAAAACACGGTCAGAGAAAAGGATTATAGGGAGCCAGGGAGGTGAACTCTACAGGCATGCAGATTATTAGGATGTAGGTTTTCTAGTAAGCTTTCCATTGGTTTATAAACACACAGGCTTGTAAGTAGATGCCTTGTGTGAAAATGTAAATGTTATATATGCAAAAGTTGTTTGTTACCTTCAGAACAAGGGTGACAAGAATAACTTCAGTAAAATTAAATGCTGGAATGAAAGCTGATCTGGAGTGTAACCAGAGTCTGCAGGATGTGAAATATGATATGATCATATTGGCAAAATAAATCTTAGGTCTTGCTTTGGTTTTGGGAAGACTTAAATAAAAGCACRTAAAGTTCCCCTTAAAGGGGCAATTTGATATCTAAATTAAGTGTCAGAACCCCCTGTCTTCCATCTCTTTCCTTACAGGAAGGCATTACATTTCACAAGCTTCATTTTGTCTTTGCAGTAAAAAGAAAAACCTGATACTCACATGCTGTCTTTGAAAATATTCTGTCATTTTAGACATAGCAAATAGAATGCCAAGTGTAACAATGGTGAGTAACTATGTTGAGAATGTTACTTCACCATTCAGTAGCTGGCATCAAACCATCATCACTCACAATTCCTGGCTCAAAAATGAAGTTGTCATTAGCATGCAGACTTAAAAAAATAAATATATCTTTCATTGACTGATTTATTAGGCTGACAAACCCTTTATTTTACTTCACAAAGATTTGGTGTTTGCRGTGGTTTATGCTCCCACATTTAACTGTATTATCAGATGCCATCCGTTACTCTGGTTCTCCAGTGAGCAGTAACTCATAATGCTGATTTGTGATCAGCATAACTCTTCAGTGCTTTGTTCACTTTTGTTGTCTGTTTCACATTCCAGCTATATTTTAAGGGCGTGAAGCTTAGCAAAGTTCATATTTCTCAAATCAGAAAGCGAAGAGTTAAAAAAGGTGTTTGATATAACTTTGGCAATACAAACAGAACTTGGCACCAGCCTCCAGGAGCTATTCACTCACTCTGTGTCTGTATTAGGCATAACTTTGTGGAATGTTGAAAGGAGATCTCAGAAGCTTTGGCAGAGATCAGGTTGTGATATGAGAGCATCTAAAAAGGATTTTAATGCACTTACAATGTTTTTTAAAAGAAAAAAATCACATCTAAAATGCATTTWAAAAAAAATCTATTCTGTATACTTGGTATTCCATTAGAAATTACTATAGTGTTTAGACACATATTTTTCAAAGAAGCGAAGAGTAGAGGCACAGTCAGCCATAGTGTCACACTTGGGTGATAAATACACATTAAATAGAGGTTTGTAAATAAAGACTTTTCAGGGTACAATCCAGATAAACAGCACTCTGATTAGTGTGTTCTGTACTTCCACTGGCAATTAAAACCTTCTAAAAAAGTTATAAGTAGGAAATTAGTTGAGTTCTGTTGTGTCTCAATCTCAATAAAATAGCTAACCGTACACTTATAAAGGAACTCAAATACATGCTTAAAGCTGAATATATGCTCCCATTCTTTGCACAAACATATTTTTGGAAGTTGTGCATTTCTGCCATATATAACTGTATATTAGAGCAGAAGTACCTAAGTCACAGCCATAGGAAGAAAAAATAATCAGTGTTCATTAGTAAAAACTGAAGAACAAACCATGGGTTGACTTTGTAGACTGAAAATGTAACAAGAGGCAAGAAATGCAATTGCCAGTTGCTTTGGGCACAGAACACCAAATGTAATCACACTGCAGAGCAAAGCAGTGTGTTCACTGATGCCGAAGGACTAGGAGATCATACAGGAGGCAACGCTGTTTAAAGGTACCCAATACATTGTGCTCTCCCTTAATTGCATGCATTGTTCAGAACAAAACTCTTTCTGGCATTCCATTTCCATTACTTTTTTTTTCATATTTTAGGTTGTTATTACCATTGGCTTTCATACACGACAAGCCTTAGTAGACTGCTGAGAATGAGCACCTAATCTGCTTTTTGGTTTAAATACAGTCCTATATTTTGCAGGTTTCTTTACATATTAGAGATGAGCAGAGAAAAACAAGTAAATGCAAATATCTTATGCAAAGAAGTTAAAAATAAAGTTACTGATGAGAGGGCACAGCTACATATGGGCATGTACTTGCATTTACTAAAATTGGATAAATCACTGAATATTTCAAGTTGGAAGGAACCCATCATCAAGTCCAACTCCCTGCTCCTCACAGGATTACCTAAAACTAAATCATATGACTAAAAGCTTTGTCCAGATGGTTCTTGAACTCTGACAGGCTTGGYGCCAGGACCACTTCCTAGGGAAGCCTGTTGCAGAGCCCAAACACCCTCTCAGTAAARAAATTTACTCTGGTTTAACTTTCCCTGTGGCAAAAAAAAATGATTGTGGGTCATCTTTTAACTGTACTCCTTCACTTGATCTCTTTTTGCTCACTTCGCTAATATTCTAAAACTATAAAAGAAAAAAAATGCACAAAATATTCAGCCAACTTTAAGGCAAATATGAAATGCTTTCTCTTGAATATTCAGAGTGAAAGTCTAATTTTAAGAGTTGTAGTGAGTGTGTAGTAAGAATAAAATCTTACTGAATATTCTCCATGGGCTAAGCAACCAAGGGGAAAACATGCCAGACAAAACACAGCAGAGACTATAGAATATGCTGTCAGTCCTGGTAGTCACAGTGATCTTCCTTCTTCTTCCTCCCTGCCTTCATCTCTTTGGTGTTGTGATCATTAATCCCATATTATTGTCCTGGCTGCTTGAGGAAGTTCCCCTTTTCATTCACATGTCTCCTGTTTTTTGGTCATTATGACACCACCTGTGCTCGTGCTTTAGATGATGAGTATTAATCATGTACACTATTTTGTTTCATAAACATGCTTGTGTTTGTTAAACAGTCAAACCTCACATTTCAAGAGTTCTGTGAGGTTTTGCATTTCAGTGATTTTTAGAAAGAGTAATATGCATAGATCCATTTGAATTCCAGCCAAAGAAATTCTTAGACTTGGAAGTTTTTCTTYGAGCAAGCACATTGGCAAAACAGGTGTCCCAAAGAGAATTTCWGTGACTTTCAGAAACCCTTTAAGTATTATGAAGTTCAGGATTTTTCACTCAACTGAAACATTTCATTGAAAACACCAGATTTCAATGGAAACTAGTGTTTACAGTAGTGAGGAGGAGGAGGAAAATGATGCTGATGAAATCCCAGAGCTTGCTGATCAAACCAAACAACACACAGACAGTTCAAGGTATCCAAGCCCTCCGGCTCTTAGCTAAAAGAATTGCTGGGTTTCCAAGCAGGAACTTGAACCATAAAAGAGTCTACCCTGTAATGCATGATAGAATATATTGCTTTTATCTCCTCACAGATTACCTCCTGTAATTTTCACCCCATTAGACAACCTCTATTTAACACTTCCCCCCTTTCTGGTGTTTTAGCAAACCTAAGCATTAAGTCTGGTGCTCAATTATATCTTTTTCACAGGCCAGTTGTTTCCTTGGTCGCTGTCCAAAAGGTCGTCTCCAGCTAAGACAGGAGGTCAACAAGGAGGCAACACTGAAGTAAAAACACCTTTCCAGCAGGAACACAAACAAGGATGTGGCACACATTTTCATGTGTGCTCTTGGTTTTTTAATAACAAATTGTTAGGAAGTAAAGGAACCAAAGCATACCGTAGGAGTATTTAAAAAGTGCAGGCTATATTTTAAGTCACATTGCAGTTTCCATACACCCCTTTGGATCTTGCACTCTGCAGTGAACTTTCTGCTCACCATGAACCTAGAGATAGCGTTCTAAATAGAGACTGGATATATCAGTGCAATTTTCTTGGGTCTGCCCATACAGCACCCATTTAAGCAGCTGTGTGGACATTCCCCTTGTAAAGCAGCAGCACAGCAAATGCCTCCATTTAGCTCACTGCCTGTTTGAACTTTCTTTGCCTTAACACTGTCATGGAATGTAGCAGCTACAAGGAAGACAAACTAAACACACATGCAGAGGGTTTAGTTTTGTTGCCCACATCCAGCAAACCCTGCTGGCAAGCTGCAGAGCTCTCTCTGTAATTATTGGTCAGATTTTCTATTTCTAATGTTGACAGAGAGGTTACAGCTCTGACAGTAATAGGTGGCCTTTGTTCTTTCCTGTACAGGTGACCTCATTGACAGGGGTACCAACACTTAAAACACCTATGCATATGAAAGAAGCTTAAAAGATGCCAAATTTGTGCACATAACAGCCAAAATATTGAAGGGAAATGCTCGTCATGAGAACCAAGACCATTGATGAGTCAATGTTTTCACAGGGCAGCTTGAAATGCAAGAAATGTACACCACTGTCCTCAAGTGATCTGACTACAGCCTTTTGCCTTAAACACTCTTTCTATATTTACATTTTTCAGAAGGGAGGACGATAGAAAGTTTCCCATTACCCAAAGTCTATGGAAATTTAAGCTGGAAAGGAAAATATCGCATGTGAGCTTTCCAAAGGGCTGCACCCCTCATGGCTGCGGTTAAAGGGGATAAGACAAGTGGCATTAGATTTGAGTCACTTGCAAGTTTTAGACCACTCCAGCCTGTATTTGTTACTGGTTTGAGTTTCACAGCAGGATAAGCAGTGCAAGAAGGTCCATTCTTCCTGAATATTACTTATCTGTTCATTTCTAAGAAATTCTTTTTTGTTTATGGTGTTAGCAACCATAAAATGTTGTAGGTGATGGAGTAAGGTAACTCGGCTTGTCCTGWAGCAGTTGTTTCAATAGCAGCGATGAGAGCAGCAAAAAGAAGTTGCATTCAAAGTTCAGGCAGATGAGAGGATKTCAAGGAGATGTAAAAATGGATGTAAGTGTAAGAAAGATCCATGAATATCCTTAAAAATCAAATGAAAATGCAAAATCTGATCAARGGAGAATTTTGACTTAACAATAAAATTAAATCCATTCGTCATTAAAATATGCCATGAAGTTGAGTTAGGTTGAAAATTAACAAAAGGTTTCTGTCAGTAGCTAACAGAATATTCTGCACTGCGTTAGCTTTTTCTTATGCACATTTAACAAATATTCAGATAATGAATCTTTCAATTGTTAGTTCCATTTGATTGAGGGCGTGTGGGTGGTTTGCATAACAACTGTTACACCCTGAGAGTGTTTCAAAACTATTGCAAGAAACATTAAACATGATGTTCTAAAGCATAACATATCGGATGTATTAAATTAGAGGTTTGCATTTGAATTTTCCAGCACAACACATATAATTTTTGAATATTATAAATAGATTACTTAATTATTCTTCCCGAGGATAGATAGGTATAGAATATCACCTAATTCTGTAGCACTCTGTAGGTGAGGAGTATCTGGTGGTTAAGTTCTGACTGCATGATTCTGTTTCCTGAGTAGTTACTGACTCCTTGTGTGAGCAATCCAGAACCTCAGGCTCCAGCAGGCACTTGGGTGCCACAGTGTTAACACACTGAAGCTGGGCTTCCAAAATTGACTTTGTTTACCATCGAAGCTCTGGGGCAGACTGAAAGCACACACAAATACAGGAGGTCCTTTGGGCTTAGAGGCTGAAGTGTGGACAGGCCTGTCTGTGAAACAGAGCTGAAGGCTGCCCACAGTGGGACCCTGTTAGTGCAGTCTCAGTGACAAGAGCTCTTTAATTGCAGCTCCACTTCTTGTACCACTAAAGGCAGCAGCAGGAGCAGAAACGTTCTCACTCAGATTCAACAAATATTTATATACACTTGGTCATTTCATAATACCCTATTCTGCTTAAMAAGATGTTCTGCAGTTTCTGGAAGTCACATGAGTTCCTAGGGGAAGAGTTTATTTTTATAAGTTGAGCTTTTGCAACCATTAGCTGCATATAATGTTCTGATCTTTGGGGAAGGAAAACGCTTATAAAAGACACCAGGGGTAAGTAACAAACATATCATCAAACACCATCAGTTGGGATAAAGATAAACTTGGAAAACAAACAAAAATGACCTTTCCATCTGAAGAGACAGTCCGAATTAATTTCTGACATGGTGGCACTGTTGTGTAGTAAAAGTAAATTCATCACCCTTACCTCAACTTGTGTTCAAAGTCCCACAGAACTGAAAAGTTTGATTCAAAGCCAGTTGAATTAATCCAAGTCTTTCCCTTCCCTATTGTGATTCTGGAAAAAAAAAAAAAAAAAGGGACAGTGTTGTATGAAAATGAATGCTGGTCTCTGAAAAGAACCTATCTGGAAAAATAGATTTATCTGGATTTATGTTGAACTGTCTGATGAAGTGGCATTAGAGTTGCAAAAATGTCAGAGAATGTTACAACTTTTGTCCTTTAAGAAGCCACAATGTCCCGCAGTATCTGTTTTGTCCAGTCAGTGAATACCTTGCAGCTGATCTACTGCATTTGTTAGATCAGTTGTTGCCAACTAAGAACAGCACATGTATTTCTCTACTGATTTACTTTAACGGCAGCATAACAACCTTCATCTTTCCAGTCAGCAGTATCTCCTCATTTCTGTCACTGTCTTGTATACAATTGATAATTTCTATGTCCTGGAATTCAGTTATCCCTTCAGCTTTAAAGCCTTTTATGTGGAATGAAAGGTGAGAATAGCATCTTCTCATTGTAATGCTTAAATTTGATATATTTTACATGATATATTGTACTAGATTCTGTCATTTTAACCTTATGAAAATTGTACATCTACTTGTTAGGTTTTTTCCTATTTAAATACTGTTTATGGAAAATTGCTTTTAGAAAATAAATTAGAAAAAAACCCACTGGTTTTAGAAAAGACCTGAGAAAAGGCACAAGACTTGGAAAAAATTGAAGCATTTGGTTTTTAGCAAGTTAAAACCTCATCTTCAGGGGTTCTGGATGGGATTGACATTTTATTATTGGTCAGAGCATTTTGTGATTGTTGCTTCACTCTTTTGCTTGCTGCAGTTTCTGCTCATCCCTTGTTGGTCTTGTTTGCCTCTTCATTATTTACACAAGAGTCAGGATTTCTGTCAGAAAGCATCAGGTTTTTAGGTCACAGGTAGGGTGATCAGCAACACGTTCACATTCTGCATGTATTGTCAATCAGAAGTCAGCAGACAATATTTCCTTATGCATCTGATACAGGGAATGAAAAAAAATGCTACTTCAATGTCACTCCAGTTATATTAGTATTCAGCCCTGAGTTTCTGAGGTGAAAATTGCTTGTTTAATGATTGTACGAATACTAATTCTTCACAATGAGAATTGCTTTTCCCATAATGTCTAATTTAAAAATATGGGACAAAACTGCATCTGGCTCTGCACGATGCTCTAGAGGAGACTGAACACCCCACAGAGACAATTTCGAGTATGAAAAACTGTTTTCCTCTGTGCAAAGCAGGGCATTCTCCAGATACAGCATTAGTCCCAGCACCACTTTCATTTCAAGGACTTAAGACTGGCACCAGCTTAATATTAACATCTTCAGCAAGTACTGAGCACCTTTTGCCAATTTAAAGCAAAACCTCGATAAATTTATCAGAATTTTATGAGATGTTACATCTCCCAGAGTAAGACTGAAGAATGAACTGTTCTATAGCTACATTTTATTTTGGTGCAGAGATTGAGGAAGTTTCCTTAAGCAGTTACAGTTGCTATAGTGGTAAAATATGTCTCAAATGCTTGTCTGCATTTCCTGGAAAGTCAACACAGTCCTTTTCTTCAGTCTTTTGCTGTATTTGTACTTTACCCATGAATATTTGCTGCAGTTGGTGGTCCAGCAACAATTTTGTTGACTGATAGTTCATTCTAATTTTTCTCATAAAGAAAAAAGAAAAAATCTGTGATAGTAGCCTCAGAAAATGTTAAAATAACATGAACAGCAACTGACAGTATAGGACAATCAAATAATGAGAATTTAATTTCTAATTTGTTCTAGCATCACCATGCTCTGGTAGGATAAGAGGAAATTGTAAAGAGCTTTGAGTGTGAGAAACTACTGGGGGCACTTGATTAAGTAGAATTGCTACACTTGTGAGTTAGTTGAGGTGTAACTTCYGTAGTACAGAATCACACTGAATCTGATAAAGTTAATCCGTGTTGATTTCAACACATTCATCAGCTAGTCCCTGCAGCCAGCTGCTTTAAACATGCTAATTACACAAGGTGGAGCTCAAAGTTAYGAGTCCAAAGAAAACAGTGCTGGTAGTTGCTGCCTAATCCTCAGCACACAGAGGCAGCTCTGGCTTTTGGCTCAGCCTCTGGTGCATTATTTTAGACYKCRAGAGGTTGTATAGGTAAACAATAATTTTCTCTAGAAATGAAAATGTCGAAATCAGATTAATTTGTCAACGCTGACAAATGAAAATATAAACTGGTATCAAAATGACGCTAAACAATTGGTTACAAATAAGGATAGTTAATGTAAAATATTTGCAAGATACTATCCAAATGGTTCTTGTTACATCCATTCCTGTGACATGCTTCTGCAGCAYGATTAAAATCTGACAGTCTCAGGGATTATTTTACTCTGCAATATTTCTTTCTGTAGTGCATGTAGAGACGGCTTATTTATAAATAGGAGTTAGTTTTGGCACGTAAGATACTCAAGCAAACAAAGATTCCTGGAACTAGAARGAAAGCTTCCAGTAAAACAGAGATTGAACTCTGAAAAGTTCAAATAATACCCAAACTAAACAGTACCAATCTTCAGAGATTACGTCTTTACTTTTTGTTTTTCAAGTGCAGTGGTAGCAGAGTGTTTGGAGTCATACTTCTGTCCTCTGGAAGTTTGTAATACATTTTCTGATACTACTTTTGCTTCAGTAGACAGTTTGGCTTTCTGTGRGGTTTTTTAGAAATACTAAATCTCCTCTGCATTGAGGCAATTTTGTTTTGTTSTAAGTGCCTACCTTAGATCCACTGTGAAAAGACAGCCTTCCTGAATTCACAGGAATCCTAAAATTGGCATAGAAGRTGCTGAATTAGCCTTATGTTTAACTAGGGACTCTCTGTGTACTGATTATTACAGTGGTTTATTTYCTCCACAAAAAGAAGTAGGTGTGAGCATTGCCTTTACTGTACAWTCCTTTCCTGCTTGAAATCATTTTGTTTGTCCAAGGATGACTAAATAAATTACTTATCTTCAGGAAATGAAAGAGGAAGAGGAAGCAAACAAGAACAAGCTGATAAAAATATCACCAAAAATATCAAAACAGGCAAAATAGGAAGCCCAAATAACTGCACATTTCATTATGTCAGGAAACATAAGAAAGCAGACAAGAACACGTGTATTTTTACATGCAGAATTTATGCTAAAAGTAATGATTAACACTTCATTTAAGAAAAAAACAAACTGGTACTACTATTCATCTAAGGAATTGGGATGTATTAGAAGATGTCAATGAGTTGTGGGGAATGGAMTAACTAATCCATGTGGACTTGGCATCTAGGACATTCACTGATRTTCCACTGCACTCTCTCTGCAGTGTAATCAGCAGTTCCCAGACAGATGGGAACATGCTATCAATGCTGAGTAACATTTCTCTAAAGGCATTGTTGGTGAGCTGAAAAGTGTAATGTTCTTGGGGGAGTAGTCACAGAGGTAATATTTCATTTGTTAATCAGACTCCCATAAAGCTGTCTCTTTGAAAGTCAGGGTTTTCTGCAGTTTGGTTCTCTCTGGCTCCAGTAAAGACAAAGAGCAGAGCACCAAAACACCCAGACTTGGTAACCTGATTTGGGATTTATCATTCCCTTGCATGCAGGGTGAGGGCTTCAAGTACAGTTTGGCAGAACTGCAAATGAGGTGCAAATAATTTCGAGGAAAGAAATGAATTTGATCAACAAGTTGTTAGAAGAGCTGAGTTTCTTCTTCAGCAAAGCAGCAGCTCCCTTGTCTTACTGACTTTAATATTRTTGACTAAAAGTGGGAAGCTCTGGCTCATGTCCATTAAGTTCAATGAGAAACATCTCGAATCCACAACATTTTGGATCAGGCACATTATTTTGATGGCTTCAAGGAGCAAGAATACATAGGACTATAAGGGGGTAGAGCTGATAAAATGAAATCTTGATCTCACTAAATTCAGTGGGAATTGTACTGTTCACTTAGAAAAGGCTGAAAAGGTCCATGGTATATTTACCTTATTTCAATTCAGCTAAAGTACGTTTGGGTGGGCTGGCTATGGAATTAATAACAACAACAACAACAATTATTATTATTATTATTCAAGACCTGAGTTTTCCTATCACCAAGCTATTAAAAAATGTTAAGGTTTTACAAAAAGAGCAAAAAATAATGAAACTATTCAAATTCCTTGAAAATTAGAAACAAAACAGCTTGAGGGTACCAAATTTTTATATTTTAATACATCCTGTCAGATACAAGGAGTAAAACTGAGCCTTTTGCATTTACAAACACCAAGCCATTTCACAGGCATGAGCACCAGAAAAAATACATTTCTACCAATGACAGGCTCATGCATTATGGTTCAATAAAACCTCATCTGCAGATATTTAATCTGCTGAGTGCAGTAGTGTAATAGTCCTGTTCTAGGGGAACCATATCACTGGCTCAGTGTAATCGTTGCTTTCCTGACTCTTATGAGCTTAATTCCTGAAGTCAAGGTTATGTGTTTCTGAGCTATATCCACAAAAGGCAACTAGAGAGAAAAAAATGCACACAGGTGATCAGGAATAATAAAAATAAAGAATTAAAAATCCATCTCCATTCTGCTTTTAAAACTACACGTAACTTACGTGAATATTGATATTAAAATCAAAATAAAAAATAGCTTCTTTTTCCATGTTTCAATGCCTTTACAATATACTTCACTATTTCATATTAAAACTAGAAAAGGCTTTAGCTGAGAAACTTCCTTGTCTGAGACTGAAAGAAAGATTCATTAGCATAATTCCTTACAGTCCCTTCTGTTGGTATTTTCAGGGACAAAAATATAATTATCCTTTTAGTAAAAAGAAAAAAAAAAACAACCAGAAAAACTGTGAACATAGTGAAATAATGGAAGATCTAGATTACAACTCCAGTGAAAAATGTGGGATGAACTGGATAGGAATATAAATATCAGTTCTGACTGAAGCATGAAACTTAGGCAAACAACAGGGAAAAAACCCCACCCTTTTTAGAACATTTTGAGATGTGTGAAAACTACAAATGCTAGAACTGTGAAAAGGAAACTGGGAATTTGATCCATATGTTCTGGAAATGCCACTGCCCACAGCTAAATTATATTTGGAGAACAGAACAGAGAACAGAAGAACAACTGCTAACACTGTTATAAACACAGGGTCTCCCTGGTGATGCCAAGATCTTCCCATGGCAGATATTAATGAGGGACTCTGACCATCTGGATACCATATATGAAGAAATAATATTTAGTATGTTCTAGAATAATTACTAAGGAATACAATATGATTTATTAATTATTTACTAATTCTCTGAGGAGAAATCATCCTGCGAGCTCCAAGGGGAAAAGTGCTATTCAGGGTGGTTCGCACACTGGGTTTTTTTAATATAGGTGAATATAATTTAAAAGCCTGAACTGATCCAAGTAATTCCACTGTATCAGAGAAGATCATATTTTAAGCTTGGGAAGCTCTTTGCCGTGGTATATATTTACAAAGTGAAGTATTTTTGAAATCTGCAATGTATGATATAGGAGGATGACCTGCGGAGGGATTCTGCTACTTCTCAAAACCAAAAGCGCATCGCGYTGATTCCAAGAGAAAGAATTACCGGTTAACTCGGGCTGCCATTTACTTGTGCACAGGAACGTGTGGCTGAAGGGGTGAACTCCACTTGCTCTGCTATTACAGTCCCAGCCAAGCCCCATATTTCTACTCTGTACTTCTAGKGAGCAGAATCTTCTTGCCAATTGCCACCTTCCACTTCCTGCCTGAAGGCTGACCCTGGACGCTTTTTCCTCTGATAACTCAGTAGCCTGTAGTTCTCACATTCGGTTTATTCCAGACYGTCAGTACCCATCTGTACCAACAGAAACCTTCTAATATGCAATACATGCTCTCATAAACGGTTCACATCAGTAACTTTTGCCACAGAAAGGGACAGAGACCAACATAAAGAGAGATAGATTTAAAGAAAGCAGTATGCGCCGTTTTCTTGGCCATGGCAGCAAACCCTCCCTGAGAAAGTTGAAACATATCTATAAAAAATGTTGAATGGTGGCAGCTCTATACCATCTGTTTTGTTCTGGTTTAGAAAGGAATTGCATCAATCCATGATGTTCTATATACCACCTCTCCTTCACAACAGCCACTAAGCAAAGCCTAGCAACAGTTGTGCCTATCATATTAGAATAATCAAAAATGTGTTTATTACAAATGACATTTGAAAATKGTAACAATATAGCACTTCTGGTTTGATACTAATTTTTACTTTTCTTGAAAGAAAATGTCTTTGCTAAGCAATTTATGAATTCTGAAAATAGTTCTCTGCACATATAATTGTCAAGCTTGAACAGTTTTTATTTTTCATGTCTTTATTCATTCTTTTTTACGTAGTATTTGTGGAATTCAGCATCTGGAACGAGCAGGAAACAGGTTGACTCTCTTTGACTCCCTTTATTTCTGCATAGTGACATTTTCCACTGTGGGCTTTGGGGATGTTACACCCAAGATATGGCCTTCAAAGCTGCTTGTTGTCATTATGATCTGTGTTGCCCTTGTGGTGTTGCCCATACAGGTAAATGTGGATTTTTTTTTCTCTTTAGAATTGTTTTTGAAACAAAGGAATAATAACTGAAATAATTTATTGTTGCTATAATTATTGCACAGAAAATGTCAGAAAAAAGAACTATCTTTCTCTCCTATTGTGGTTTTTTTTCTTTTTCCTGTATGTTCTCCTATACTCTAGACTTATACTAAAAAACAGAGCATTGATAACAGTTTTCAAGTGCTGATCAAAGTTTTCTGCTCCAGTCATGTACCACAGAGGCCTTCCTTTATCCTGAGATACGGGTTTGTTATTAATGGAGCAATTACAAAAAAACCCCACAACAGTAGCCAGCACTTTCTTTATGAGTACAGCTTTTCCTCTGCAGGCTCTCCCTGTTTCTAATCTTGGTTCTCTCCACTTCCTCTCTTACTCTTACAGCTCAGTGCTAACTTGAAAAAATCTCATTAAATCTGCAACTCAAGCAAATTGGGTTCACAGCTGTGTATGGAACACACGCACACAGAGCCAGCAGCACAGTTAGGAATTTTTCATGCCTGCCTAAGTTTAGGACTTCTAACAGTTTCAACAGGGAAAGAGCAATTTATGAAAATCCAAGTATTTCAAGGAGTCAGGCAACTTTATTAAATTCATACCAAGCGTTTTCCAGCTCATTAAGTGAGGCTGGATGACAGAAACCCTGAGGTTACATGGGAAACCCTACCAAGATGTTCACTGTTCCACACTTGGTGATCACCCAGCCCTTGTGCCAGAAAAAGAGGATGTGGGGAGACACTCTGCGTTTTTATCAAAGCCTACAGTAGACCTGCTAGACCATGAAGCTCCAAAGTTTCTCACAYAGCCATGGTTTCCAGACTCTGCTGCTTTGGCAGTGAACTAAAGCTCACTGTGGGCAGACAACATACAAACCCTGGGAGGTTGGAAGCTCAAGCTTTCAGCATTAATTTTCTTGATGTTATTTGAACACTCAAATAATTAATGYATGTATTCATAGACATGCACTAACACAATTATATTCTCACTCAGTGAAAGATTAGTAAAATATATATTCTGTTGAAAACTAAAATGGGCTCTGTTTAAGAAATTTGGAATTTCCTAGGACATAGAAATTTCATCCTTAAGGCAGTTCTGATACATACTTCAGGCCCAAGAGCTCCACATAAGCAGTAAATAACCTAGGATCTACTGGCATTTCACATAAATTTACCTATTATTAGCTACTTTATTTTATGCCTTTGTACTGATAATGGGGCTTCATATAGTTTTCCATAGACATAGTGGAGTGGGAGGCCTTCTCTCCCGAGCTTTTGCCCTGCTATGATGTGAAATCAGTTATTATTCACGATCCRGGCTCTCCATCAGTGCAATGTGGATGAGAAAAAGCAGCTGTCACWCAGCCATACAGTTAAACTGAGCTCAGTATTAAACATGTGTTACTTACAAGAAGCTTTGAACTGGTATTTGTATAGTTTATTACAGTTTATTACAACATTCTCTTTGGTCTGGAGGATTCAGAGTAGTAATGTTTACTGTTAACCTGCATTTATTGTTCAGCTGACAGAGGCAAACTTGCTGTATCAACAGCTGCTGTGTATTTAAGTTGTATCTAAACTTACAAGACAGAAAAGAGAGTTTACAGATCACCTTCAGAACATTATAAAATCTCTGGGAAGAGTTACTGCCCAAACTAAGAAAAATGATGCCTCTCTCCAAGTATATTCACAGTACATGTGTGAAAATTTAACTTTTCATACAAAGGGAAGCAATTATGTCACRTGATACTAGAAAAAGAGAGCTCAGAGGCATAAAATAGTTAAAGGAATAAGGCACCAGCCTTCATTCTTTTCTAAACTCCTGTGATTTAATGTATTCTTCTCATGCTATTTTAATGAATTTTCACTTCTGTTTGTGTGTATTAGATTCTGGCACTGTTGCCGTGGTTTGTGATCACCTTATTAGAGAACATTTTACAAAGAAAACGATACTGTGGGCTAAGGGCAGCTTTTCACAGAGGCGTGAGATGAACGATGCAACACTGCCGAGTCATTACAGAGTTGTAGTGCTCACCTACTTGTCTCTGTTTCACTGACAATTGGCATCTCTTGCAGTTTGAACAGCTGGCATATTTATGGATGGAGAGGCAAAAGTCCGGAGGAAACTACAGTCGATACAGAGCTCAGACAGAAAAACACGTTGTGCTGTGTGTGAGCTCTCTGAAGATTGACTTACTCATGGATTTCTTAAATGAGTTCTATGCCCACCCCAGACTGCAGGTACTGAGAGTGAAAAAAAAAATCCAAAAGAAAAGAAACTCAAAACACTGTTTGTTTTCTTTTTTTTAAAAAGGTTTCTGAAATGGTCTTTAATTTGTAAAACTGACTTTGGGAATAGATAGGTGAATTGGGAATCTATACTTGCAATAAGAAGCTGAGATACAGTTTGGAGGCATTTTAAATTGAGATGAAYAGACTAAATAGGTAGAATTGCTGTCTTGTTGAATTATGCCAGTCTTTTTAGAAACAGGTATTTCCATGCAAATTCCTTAGATTCTACTCTAAAATAAAAACTAAATTAAAGCTACTCAAATTATTTTTTCCCATTGTTTTGGGACTGGATCCAAAAATCCTCACAAGTCAAAGCATCCTTTGGTTTTCACATTTTGCTTTGCTTTTTACCAGTGTTAGGAATCACAGCATGGGTCAGGTTGGAAGGGACCACCAGGGGTCATCTGGTCCAACCTCTCTGCTCAGGCAAGGTCATCCTAGAGCACATTGCACAGGATTGCAAAGATTAAATCCTCTCGGAATAGTGGAAATTAAAAAATAAATATATGTACTGTAAAGGACAAAGACTTTGCAGAATACCCAGATTTTGTTAGTGTACACACATTCCCTAGCCAATGCAAACTTGTCATATGGCTTATTTGGAACAACTAGAAGCTTATTTCCATGAGATATCAGTTTGGATTTATTATCATTGCCTTTGCTACAGACTCTCTCTTTTACTAAATCTCCTCTATGTCTTTTGCTAAGTTACCTGTGGTACCATGCTTCATTAA
The DNA here is from genome assembly GCA_003713295.1 of Parotia lawesii. Classification (NCBI taxonomy): domain Eukaryota; kingdom Metazoa; phylum Chordata; class Aves; order Passeriformes; family Paradisaeidae; genus Parotia; species Parotia lawesii. The sequence continues at coordinate 1,994,363 of RAHM01000144.1, read as the reverse complement.
CTACTGCAAAAATCACACAGATACAATCCTCAAACGGCTGAGCACCAATTTGCCAAATCCCAAATAGTCCCCRAAACAATTAGCTAGTAAGAGGCATAAGCAATTGCACAAAGAAATCCAGTTCTTTATAGATACAAACACAAATTGAAACACGACATTTAGTTAACTAAGCTGAAGAATGAGTCAGGCTCTATGATACGCTGGAGACAAAGAAGAAAAGTCCTATTCCTACACAGGTAACTCAAAAGGGCTTATATACATTCCCTTCACAGCTGAAATTGAGTTGGACTCAATGATCCTGGAGATCTTTTCCAACCTTAATGATTCTGTGCACTGGGAAGCTGAAGGATACAGATGGTGCACTGCATCCAATGCCATTTTGCTTTCTGCAAAACCCTCTGTCTCCTAACAAAGATTTCTGTGACCAGCCTGTCCTAAGCTCTCAGTCTCTCCTCTCATGTTCCATTTATCCCTCCTTTTCATTTGTGCACTTATGTATCCTTCAAAACGTCCTTACTTTTCTCAACAAGGACTGTCTGTAGCACAGGAAGCGGTTTGGATTGGCCCATTAATGCAAAGGAAAAAATTTTGAGGAAATAAACTCTGTCTGTCAGTGTCTTATCAGAGACATTTTTGACATCCCAAGTCACTGTTGACTCATTCTCCAGCAACAATAAATAGTCATGTAACTAAACCCATGACTATTTCTCCTTTTTTTTCTATTTTAACAGGACTATTATGTGGTTATTTTGTGTCCTACGGAGATGGATGCTCAGGTCCGAAGGGTGTTACAAATCCCAATGTGGTCCCAAAGGGTTATCTACCTGCAAGGCTCAGCTCTAAAAGATCAAGACCTGTTGAGAGCTAAGTAGGCAAATATTGACCATTCTTTTTTACTTTTTTTTCACTCATACTGTTTGATAAAGAAGTTTAACAAGCAACAAAAGCTGTGCTAGAAGGAAAGCCAATGTGTATTTAGAAGGCAAAGCAAAACTCTTTTTCTTAATATCTGAAATTTTGAACCCACTGTACAGTTTTGTTTTCTTAAGTTCAGCCTGGTAACATTAAGCAACTATTCTGCTGTACATACATGAACTCTCCAGGGCCCTCCTCTTACCACAAACTACCACTGATAGCATAGGGTTAAAATGTTCTGAATTATAGTAGCTAAAGTAGGCCCCGAGAGCAAGATGGATATTCTGTTCAGGCCAGCCTGAACCTGTGTACTTGCCTGGAYGGTAGAAGGCAAGCCTGAACTCGAGTATTCACTTAGGGGGCAAGAGACTAAGATAGATGAGTTAATTGTGTAGCTGCACCTGGGAAAGGGGGCTGAAAGTTATGCTTGAGTAAAAACAATATACACAGTAATGAATAGATGATCGTTTGGGGGGTTTCGAGATTCATGCTTGGGTAAATGATTAATATATGATTATACAACGAGAAGGGTATATAATGTGAGCACCTGAAATCCATGTTGGGGATTGATTTGGGTTTGTACCCCTCTCCCCCGGCRCCTCAATAAAAGCACCTTGCATATAACCTGACCGTGGTTATGTGTTTCTACACTAACACCACCACTTCTAAGAGATGCTCTCTGCCACTTAATAGTGAATGACATTTATCAAAACACATCAGTCAAGCCCAGTTCCTCACACACACCTCCCCCTAGTGCTCAATCAGTTGAGCTGTGAAGGAATTCACAGTGGAATTCATGTAGAAGGATCACCTCTTTAAACTCTCCAAGGAGAGGGAAAGGTGATTCTTAGCAAATACCTGATTTAACTCATCTGCATTGCTCTCTGTTGTAGATAACTAAAATTAAGCCAATACCAGTCTGACTGCTTGTGTCAGTCTTTACCTGAGGAGAGTTATTTCCAAKAATCTCATCTGTGAGAAGCTTCATGAACAGTGTTATCTTCTCAGGTTTCTGCCACTGAAAAAACCAACTACTTCTATAGCTGTTTAAGAGTTGACAAGACAAGAAAACTTTTTTCAGGATTAGAAATTTTCTTTTGGAGAGATCCTTTTTTTTTTTTTTTTTGCTTTCTTGCTGATTTCAAGAAGGAATTCATGTGTGGATTTAGCTGACATTTGTTCTACACATTACAAGAATTAAAATTAGGCTGTTCCCTAAATATAATCTTGAATTTCACTTATAATAACCTGGAGGTAGTCAGCTGTGGAACTGTGCTTTTTCCTGCAGAACATGTAATTGAATGTACCTGTCACAGAATAATTTTCAACCTCTCCTGAGGGAAGAAGCATAGTGGGAATTTAATAGAACATTTGATATGAAATATAACCCAGTACCCAAGATGCTCGGTGTGTTTCTTTTTAATGAGAACATAATGTACTGAGGAGATAACAAGGCACATAGTAAAATTCTTCTAATAAAGTAATGATTACCAATGACAACAACACAATCAAGAARGGTCTCATTATCAAAATTTATCCATATATTATAGGTGAACCCAATGTCAAAGTAACATGATAAACATCACACCAAAAAGTAACGGAACACCAAAAGTTGGCTGACTGCATCAGTAGTGAATAGCCRATTTTGCAAAAAAATTCTCATCTAATTGAACTGAATTTTCTTTCCTACGATTTTGGTAAAGACTCTGTCTTCCCAATCCTCCTCCCATGCTTAGCTGAAATTACTCATAGAACTCCCGTGATTTCTTCCTAATCAAAGACACCATGACCTAGAAATAGTTCATTTAATGCATATATAYGCAGAGATGTCTATTATTTATCCCAAACACTTTATTCTTGCACATCTACCCAACTTTCTGCTCTCACTAGGCAAGACAAGTCTATTTTCTGCCCCCTCTTCTTCATTCTTACCGGTAATAACTTGTGCACGTTGCACTCTTACACACCAGGCAGACTGGTGTTATTTATTCACCTTCTATACTCATGGCAGATAAATACTTTGCAAATTAAGTTTGAGGCCACTCTGCTTTTACTACTTTGGCACAGCTTTTACTGGCACSAGGGTAAGAAATGAGAACAGAGAGACTGACCTTGGTCTGTGTTCTGTTTCTCTGTGCAAGACTCTGACTGTGAGACACGAGTCCAGTGAGTGCCTGGTTGGGGTGTGACAGGTTTGTCTCCTCTCTTGCAGGATGGACGATGCTGAAGCCTGTTTCATCCTGAGCAGCCGCTGTGAGGTGGACAGGACAGCAGCTGTAAGTTGGGGAGGGAGACGTGAGAGGATGTGCAGCTTTTACTGTCCTTACTCCCTCTCAGTACTTCTTTATGCAATGAGGGCAGAATAGCACAAAAGCACTCTCATAGTACCTTATAGATACATTGATAATTGGTCATTAATCACTTCCAAGAATGAYACTCTGTCAATATTCAAACTACCTGAACTAATATCAGTGTTTGCTCTAGATATCCAGTTCAATCAGTTGTATTTATTAAATCAGAAAAGAGACAGGTATCAACTGACTGGTATATTCAGAACTAATGAAGCAAAGCCTGAATTCAACTTTATAAATAAATTTGTGACTAATACAAGTAACCAATATATGTGAGACTTTTTGACCATTTTTCATATTGGCCAATTTTAAAGATGAAAAATGGCAAGATTCTTTGCCCATGCTGGTAGTTATTTGCAGTCAGGTAAGTTACCATCCACAAAGGAACACTGCTAATACAAACCTCTGTGCTGTGCATCTGTGATAAAAGAATAAAACCATATGAACTAGAACTCTTCCAGCTAATGAAATTATCTACTGATTACAAATATCCAGAAAAAAAGTCCACTGAGGATGGATTTATGACCATAACTTAAAATTTTTCACCATGAGCACTACACTAAATTATTGCAGTCTTGCCTCATTCAGTTCAATCTTGAACTCCAAAGGGGGATCAGTGTAAGTCTGAATATCCCTRAAGATGCTTACAAATTGCCTAACAAGATTGAACCAATATTTATAATTCAGTGATTATGTTTTAAGCAATCTCGACTAAAAATACTGTTTTAGTGCTACATTGTAAGAAATAGCAATTATTTTTCTAAATGTTGTAAAYAGATTTAGTAAAAAATGGGAAATGAGAGCTTTGCATTATATATGTAGCATCACTTAATATATTCTCTATCACTTTTTACTTCATCTGCCATCAAAACTTAGTTAAAAGATCTTAGCTAAAGATCCTGTTCTGGACCCATCCCTTGCAGAAAGCCACTGAGCTCCCTGAGAAATAAATCTGTGCTCCTACTATAACATTGAAACTTACTGAGCTAAGGACTTTGAACTTGATTCATCAGCAATAGACTCCTGAAAATACAGTAGTGAAAGCCACTGAACTGGCAGCAAGTAATCCCAGAGTAGTCAAGCAAGGCAGACCTACTGCTTGGAAGTGACAGAGGGTCCAGGGTATTTAAGGGCAAGGAAAAGCAAGAGTTCTTGCAAGTACCTGGAAAAATACCTGTAACTTCTAGGAAACTGAAAAATACCAAAATAGCCCAAGTGTCTTATCCAAATTAGCCATGAATTCAGAATAGATCAGCTACAACAGCTCATTTCACATCATGTACTTGGGAGTTGCACAGCGGTTACAAATGAGAAATCCCATAAAATCAGAGTGTGTGATTTACACTGCACTGGGAAGGTTTATGCAGCATTAAGGACAGCAACACCACCAGTCAGCTGTTCGTCTCTGCTCATAACTGCTTCAGAATTTATGCAAAGAAAAGACAATTTTCAGCTCTGCTGGACTGTGCTGTAGAGCAGGCAGTGGGCTCTGCGTGGAGCTCCCAGAGCTTCCATCCATCGTGGCCAGCACTGTGCAGGTTTGGCTCTGGAGCCATGGCCAGCTGCAGCTCTCTCCTTTCTGCCCTCAGGAAACACCAAAATGGTACCTGGCACATTTCAGCTGCCACTACAGACTTTGATCAAATCTCATTTCTCTTTGCACCTGGAGCACACACACAGGCACATCCTACCAGAGACACGCTCCTGGTACCTTCCCCCGAGACACAATGATACTCTCAGGGGCGGTGTGATCTGAAGCTTTTAAACAAGGTGTCACCTCTCTGCCTTGTTTTCTCTCTTGCTATCAGATAACCTTATCACAGGGAATGCAATTAGTTATTTTGCAAGTAGAAAATCTTTAAATTTTTAAAAATTATTTTGTCTTACTGCCCCCTAGAGCTGTGAAATGAAATGTATTGAATTTCCTACACTGCTCCAGCCTCGGGTTAGTACTCAAGGCTGCTTTGTCACTGGGCTGAAGGAAGTGCAGCTGTCATCCCAGTATCAATCTTCATAAGTACAACTGATTTTCCACCYTGCTGTTGTTGAGAAGCTGACAAACTGCTAAAAGAGCCTTGGATCCTCTCCTACATGTGACAGCTGTCAAAATAAAAGGAGGAGATTCCTGACCAGAACAGCTGTTGTTACTCAAGCGATTTTTTGCAGTCCATAAGGGTTTTTATCCCCCCAGCTACAATCCTCAAGCAGAGTATTTACTCATTTGCCATGGGTACCCCTGGCTGTTCATTGCTTGCTATTTTGTTAGTTAATAATTTCTAGTGACAACACTTCTGCTGTTGCTGACAGCTTTGTTCTAAGGCTTTCTGAAAATTCAGAGATGGTCCAATTCAAGCTTGCACCTTTTTCACCTTTTTTTTCCCCCTTTCATCAATCAAATTGTGTGACTCTGCTGTACTGGTAATCTAAATTACASTGCCTGAATGGCATCACAATACAGATGCAAACAGCAGGATATAACTGATTTATCAAGTTGTGTGTGGCAAGGAAAGGATTCAATTAACAGAACTACTTAAAAATACATATTAAATGCATTTCCTTGAATCCTGATTATTTAAATACACCCACTTTAAAACTTCCAGCTTTTCATACGTGAACTTAAATATCACCTCTATATTAATCACCCAAGCTCTTAAATCTCCTGACTGGGCACAGCAATCCTACATCTATAAAACTGATAATAAGAAAAATGTGAAATAATATATTTTGCTGTCCTCTTATGACTCCATTCTAGTTTTTCTAGTAGAAAAAGTACTTGCTAACATCTCAATTGATAATAAAATATTATGGTTTGAAAATGTCAATTACGCTSTGTTCCAGGCAGAGATTTTCCCTTGTGTTCATGAGTCTGAAACCTTCTCTTACTGCTGATCCTGCAAACATAATGAATCATTCTTTATATTTTATCTTTAAATACCACCAATTTCATGACTAGCAAGACATTTCAAKCCAGGCATGGCTTCCTAGATGCAGCTCTGAAATATTTCTTTTTAGTTTTGAAATAAATAAAAACTGATGGATGATACATTGGAATTAGTCTTACTTCACAAAATTCAAAGTATGAACACATGATCACATAGATGACTTTTATGGATAGCAGTGTTCATCCTGCAGTTAACTCATTCTTGCCATGTGGTAACAAGAACAAAAACTAACAGCCTGAAAAATCTTTTGGAATCCTTGGTCAGTAGCTGGCTAAATCCTGACATCAGTTGTGCAAATGCTTTAGTTCCACAAAAATTCAGATCCGCTTTTAATTAAATGGATATTTTTAGAATGATCCACAATTTTAAACTCTCAGTTCCTGATGTCGCCATTTAATGCTATTTTAGTTATGAGTCTCTTTGGAAGGATGTCTATGCTACATCATTCTTGATTAATTAGACATGACTAATCACTGCCATCTTAAGTTTTCACACACTTATTCCACATCCAAATGCTACCCCTTTCCAAATGACACAATCATTAGCACTTGCAGAAAGATAGGAGAGGGTCAAAATACCTTATTAGTGGAAGATTTCTGGACATTAATATGTAATAGTAATTACATAACGTGCACATAAACATCTACACCAGCTGGTGCTACGTGGTCTTAAAATGAGTTTTCTTCCATGGAGCCAGTCTGATAATAGATTCTTTTTCTAATCTGACATGGTTATTTCTATTTCATTGTCACCACCTCATACTCTTTCTTCTAGGATCACCAGACCATTTTAAGAGCATGGGCAGTTAAAGATTTTGCTCCAAATTGTCCCTTGTATGTTCAGATACTGAAGCCTGAGAATAAATTCCACATCAAGTTTGCAGGTAAGTGGAAGATTGCAGTCATTTGAAGTTAGTGTTTGACAGTTTGTTTCACAAACACACAAGCAAAGTGAGAATCCCTGGGCATATTTACTACTTAGAAACTGATGAAGAGTGCAGTTTTGTATAATAATACACATCCTAGCAATGGCAAAGACTTGCAAGCACTTTTAAGAATTAATAGTCTTATGCTACATAATATAGAGAGTAGAATTATTTGATGTATAACTACTGAATTACAGATCCARGCAGGTCTCCAGCTTACTGTACCCATGTCTGTAAGTCATTTCTGTCTACTAAAACATAGGTACTAAGGGGTGTATGAGAAGATCTGTCAGATTTAATCCAACAAACAATTGAAGGAAAAATCTTCTCATTGGACTGGCTTTTCCAAGTGGTGTGGAAAACATTATTTTAATTACTTGCAAATATTTTGGAAAGAGACATATCATTTAACTCTATATCCAGTAAAATGCGTGSCTTAGAAACCACAGCATAAAATGCAAAATGATGTTAAGAAAACTGAAAAAAATCCACTCCTATAAGAGATTACCATCTTTTATTTGACAAACTATTTCTCTGCATTATATATTTCTCTTTCTTTCTGTCTATATCYAAACAGTCACATATGTAAGTACATAGACATACATATGCTTATGTGCAAAAACACACAAATACTTTTGGAGAAATATCTCTGAAGTAGAAGAGAAGCTTTCCTTTTCAGCTGCAATTTTGAAAATTCAATTTTCTTGAATGATATTCCAAGGAAGAAAAGATTGCTGATTCATGCAAAAATAAAAACAACTCTATGGAAAAATATTAGTCTCCTCCATCATCCCAGAATGTGATGAAAAAGCAAATTCCAGTGCAGAACGGCACCAGAGCAACAGTTAAAGCTGTAATTTTAAAAGCTACTGAATTTACCACTGGGTTTGAAAGAAGAAAAAACCCATCAGTAGCAGTTTTGAAGTTATAAAACTGTAATCTCAAACTATGAGATGGCACAGCAGGGAATAAGGCTCATGCTGTGACGAGAATGATGGTGCTTTTTCATCTCCCCCTTAAAACCACCCAGCACAAACATAATCCCTGCTCCCTAGCCATGGCCACTTTTCTTTATCAGAAACTGTGTTAATTTGTTGTTCCGAATTGTGCTTTTAAGAGAGTTTCATTATTCCTAATGGTTTGTCTCTGTAGGAGCTTATATATAACTAGGCTTGTGAAACAGAGGCAATTTTTCATGTCTGTTCTAAGTGTTAGAGGATTTGGACCGTATTTTTTAAAAAAACCAAAACAAACCAACAACCAAAAGACCCAGAAGACCTCTTTTGGTAATATTTCCTTCAGCTGAACTTCAGCATCAGCAGTGGATGTTACCTCCTGCAAGTGGTTAGGCACTGAGAGAGCCATGGGAACAATATTTGTTGGCATTCATTTTCCTAAGAGGATTCCCCTTGGTATTAATGTCATCCAACACTTCATCATTCTGAAACATGTACCCGGCGGGGGCTGCAGACTGCAGACCTGTCCAGAGTGTTTACGAGTAAAATTTGTCACAACCATCCGGAACATTTTTCTAAGTGCTTTTCCTATTATGATTCAAGGCTGTTTTATTACTGCCTTAATGCAAAAGCTTCTTTTCAATCTGATATTCCTTGAAAAAAATGACTCCTTTCTTCTGGAAGTTTCCCAAAACAATATTGTGCATTTTTATGAACCTGAAATATTCAGTAATAGAATTTTTTTTTTAACACAGGTTTAGAGACTACAGCTGTCAAAAATAAAGTTTTTGAATTTAGACGAAATAYAACCAAGTCGTCCTCCTAACTAAAGTTTAACTACATTGAAAATGTATAAAGCACTTGAAGCCCAGTTTCTCAGCAGCTTATAGTAGGTTGACCAGTCCTCCTAGATTGCATGAGGCAGTCCTGAAATTCAGACACTGACTGCATTTTCCTATAGGACAGAAAAGCCTGGTTTTCTACCTGGAGGTTTTCTGCATCCCGGAGGTTTTCTGCCTCAGGCAGAAACAGTATATAGGAAAAGTAATTGTTACAATGTATTCCCATCCAGTAAACAAGATTTGTACATCCTTGCTCTCTTTAATGAGAGAATCAGAACTGCCAGAAAGTCAGGTGTCCTGATTCCACCTGATGCCAGACACACATCCTTGCATTCTGTACCTTCTGTTACTTTTATATAGTGGATTTTTAACTACTTTGTTTAAAATAGGAACCTACTTACATTGCTACAGTGGCATGTTCGTCCCAGCAAAGCCCTTTGCAAGTTTAAGGTGTGAACACTTCTAATACACAGCCGCTCTTAACACGACAGTTATCAGATGGGCAACTGCCTTATCTCTTAAACTGAAATGCTTTGATTTCTCCCCAGTAATTTCCAATATAAAAAATGCCTTGACATGCCCAGTTTTTCTTTCAATAATACTGGCAGTTACATTCTTAATCTTCCCACTTTTCCTTCAAACACATGAGGCTACAAAAGGCCATGTACCCGTGGTGCAAGCTCCTGGCCTTTCATTTCAGCTCTAATGGGAAATAAAGTGAACATTGTCCACAGCAGAGCAATATATTTATGCAACTGAGAGACTACTAAACTCAGTATTTTCTGAGCTGAACTTAAAACTTTTATTACTTTAAACTTCTATAACTTCTATGTGTATGTAGATGTGGCTATAGATATATAGATATATATCTCACCTTTACTTTGGATATTTGGAAATTATATATAATTACAATTCCAGGAAATGGGAATACATTTTGACATTCTCTATTTATTCAAAATGCACCCATGAATTAGCACAGATTGTTGAAGTCTGACATCAACCCTTCAGTAGTTTATTTCAAAGAAACATAGTCCAGATTCACCAAAATGGATAATGAATGCAGCTGATGATTAATTTGTCCAATTACAGATAAAAATAGTCTAGAAGTAATGGATGGGCATTTTTCTCTATCTGATCTGGTAGTGGTCACGTTAACTTATCAAATTGACAAAAGTAAGGTTTCTCAGAATAACTGTGCCAGGTCTAGGTCATTCTTACCACATGGCTGCTGCTGCAGGCATAAATCAGTATTTTGAGTCTGTTTTATCATCAGTAACATTACAGAAACCATAACTCACCCCACTGCATTACTACATCCATTCGAGACAGACTTAGCAACAAAACCTCTGTCAAAATATATTTTCAACAGAAACAGCAACTTAGGGAAATTCTAAATGTAATATTTCTTTAGTATAAACTCAATCAAAATACTTCTTTTTCTGGGAAGCTGATTTGACATATTTAATATTCACTGCAAGATAAACTGCAGTTTCTGGGCTGCTTCGCTGTCACACCGAATGAGTAATTCGCTGATGCTGGTACCTGCTGTCAGGGGACATGACTGATGTCCCAGACCTGAGGAGTGGGAGAGCTGTCATCCAGCTTCCTCCCTGCTCACTTCAGACAGGAAGCAGCAGATGAAGTTCTGTGTAATCCTCCACAATACAAGCCCTGAGCATACAGAGATAACACAGTAACRTTATAGGAGGGCTATAAACTGTCAAATAACTGGAAAAATGAGCAAGGCATTTTTGATCTGCTCTGTGTCTAATACAAGAACTTAACTGCAGAAAGTCAAAGTCTCCAACAGGTGCAGAAATAGTCCTACAAATCCAGCTCCAAGACTCCTGATGTAAAAACACTTGGCAACACCATGTGAATCTCTTACACAGGCACGATTAAGAGGCTGATGTAGGACAGCAATCTCTGTTTGCTGTGTGCTATATTCTTCGGTAACATAATATTTTACATAAACATCTGCCAAAAAAGTTCACCATAGATGTGAGAGAGTAGAGTGCATCTGGAGCATTTAAGTTTCAGTTTTCATCTGCATTGTGCCATCTGTGATTGATTAATTTCCATTTCTATATGTTTAGATCAGCGTGTACAACTGGGTTCAAGCACAAGTTCTGAAATGACAGATGATGAAGCCATTACCCTGTGTAKTTTTTTCTTGTATTTTCAAAATGTTTAGCTACAATATGACAGCATTCCAAACAAAAAATAAGAGGAGTTTATTTGGCAAAATCCTATACAAATTAAAAAATACAGAGAATTCTCTTTCAGTGTCAGGAAGTTGGTATTCACTTTCATAAATCTTTGCCATCTGACTAATGGTAATGGACTGCAGATACTCCATTCAAGCAGTAGTCTATGCCTTACCCTCTCRAAATCTCTGGTTTGAAATTCAAGTAGGTTTATTAATGGCATATGGTCAGCTAAAAGAACATATTTCTATCTGAAATATTTTCTGCAGGAAATATTTAATTGCTATAGCTGAAATATATTTACAGGAGGAGAAATCTCATTTTGTTCTATATTTGACAGTGTCTTTTTATAACTAAATTCATCCCTTCCCTATGACATTTAAATAGGCCCTGATCTTCAGAAAATGGGAGAATTAATTTCTCCATTCAGTAGTAAATGATTCTGTTACTGAAAAGCTTCTAGATATTTCAAAATAAAAGAGAAGGCATACAAATTATTCACTTTTATTTTCAGTAAATGTCATGCTTATAGCTATACTATAAATTCTGTCAGGAAAGCAACTTAGAGAGGCAAGGTGGTTCTAAGGGTTTCAGTGACACTGGTGAAACCAGAAACAGATGTACACAGTTCAGATCAGGGTGGGGAGGTTATTTGCCTACCTTTACTCAGCAATTTTCATGTGGCCTGTGTTTTGATCAGCAGCTGCACTACTTGTAATATTCTTTCTGATCAGAAGCAAATTCTGCTCCCAATGAAAGAACCAAACACTAAATTCAGAGGGGAAAAAACTGACTTAGTATTAAATGCCTTCATGATTTTACTAAACCTGTCTGACTTTATGTTTCTACACTGACAAGAAKTTACAAGTTTTGTGCTTGTCCCTTTTTATAGCCATTTCAATACTGTCACAGGTGTATGTGAATCACATTAAAGAATAATTTCTATTTCCTTTTCATGCCATTAGCAAGCACTGGAGACCATTTATCTGTGATCTGGATTTAGAACAGTAGCCATCCATGTTAGACAGCATAGATAGGGAAAATCATACACAGCTGATTTCCAAGGTTCAAGCACAAGATGAAGATCTTGGGCCAAATTTTGATTGATCCATCTTCACCATTTCCCTAGACAAGGAAGCGATAATTCTGTTCATTTGAAAGTATTTTTGTAAAACAATGTATATCCTTCTTTTTTTTCCCTACAGATCACGTTGTGTGTGAAGAGGAATTCAAATATGCTATGCTAGCTCTAAATTGTATATGCCCAGCTACTTCTACATTAATCACTCTGCTGGTTCATACATCTCGGGGACAGTAAGTACATACTTCCATAAAAAACCCCAAAACAACTGGGAAGTCATAGCTCATATTCTTTGGAAAACCGCTTACCCTGAATTCCCACACAACTACAGTTTTAAAAAAGAAGATGGAACTTTCTGCACAATAAAAGCATCAAAATGCCTTACTCAAAGCAGTATAATTTTGAAGAGAACACCCCCTCCCCCCAGTATTTAACAGTTGCATGCTGTTGTGCCACTTCCACAATATGAAAGTAGATTGAATTGTGGATCTATCACAAAGTTCTACTTAAGAGCACTAACAAGTCCTAAGAATATCTAATTTAATATGTTAATTTGAAGATCTGTTTCAGTGAACTCAAAAAGTGTTTTTTTGATAACATATGGTATTTGCTCCTCTGTGCCAGCACATTAAGAGGCAAACAAACAGACACGATTTTTAACATGACCGCACGGCTGGAAGGGGTGCAGAATTATGGTGCCTCTGCAGAACAGTAGAACTCTGAATTCACTAAAATAATTTTACCATGTCTGGTGTATCTCTGCTATGCTGTATTCTTGGAATAATCAGGTATTCTTGATTAAAATGTTGTGGGCACACAAACGCATTAAAGAATAAATCTGAAAATCCATCTGTAGAAATGGAATGGCTGCATATACACTACACAAGTCTTGTAAAAACACTCATTTTTTGTCAAGTAACCATGAACCCAGTACATATATATATTTATAAGCAGAGTTATTTAACCTTCTATATGACATTTCTAGTATTCCCTTTTGCCCAGAATGGGGAAAACAGAAATTCTTCCTAGAACTTTTACTACTGAGAACAGCAAATGTCAAGATTTTAACGGCACGGTCTGCACTAGAATCTCCTAGTAAGAAGACAACAAAACACTGTTTTACTACCGACTGAGCACCATGGTGAAACACATTTTTTACTTACCTTTCATTCTGTGACATGCACAGAATACAGAGCCTTTTCCAGTTATTTCATATTACATGCACATAAAAGAAGAACAGTGTTCCTAACAGCTGTCAGAGAACTTTGCATCAGCACAAAACCAAACACACAAAAGGGAAATGTTTTCTGCTGTACTTAGGAACTTCAGCATTTCATCTTTTAACACAGTCATATTGAACATAAAAGTAACTGTTTTCTACTCTGGTCATTGGTACTAGGAGCAAAAAAAAAAAGTTTTTGCACAAATAGTAGTAACATTACTTTGAATCCAGAAGGATTAAAGTAATGTGTGTTTCTGTAAGAATGTACAATGTGTGTTTCTGTAAGAATACTCTTCTGTATTTATCCTTTTATTATCGTGTTTGCTATTAACACCTGCTTTAAACCTTACGTGGGACTCAAGTTTTAAATACCTGTTAAGGACGTGTAAATAATCCTGTTGTCTTCTCAGCTGTTCATGGAATTCAAAACTTTAGTCTGTAAGACATCAAAATTCTACCTCRAATCTTACTTATAATCTCATTATTGATCTTAATTATTAATCTTAATATTTATATTTAACTGTTATCTGATTATCTAAAACAGTAATACAACTCTATTAGGGTTTGTTTGATGGTAGAAAAAACTGGAAGAAAATAACCTTTCTGACTTGAAGTTAATGTGATCTTTACAGTACAGCCCCATGGGACGCTTTCAGACAACTCACCGGAACCAAGCAGACTTTAAACAGGTGACCATTTCATTTTAGGGGGAAAATGTTCCAAAATTACATTGTTCTATACCTAGTACACTGTTTGTACTGGTGCAACAAAAACGGTTTACTTATTTCTATCTTGAAAGAAAATGTTTTCCTGAGGAGGGTGGAGAAACACAGTAAATTGAAGAAAAACAGAAATTGTGTTAAGATATTGAAAACGTATAAATGAGCATAAAGGAGCATGTCCCAATATCTTGAGATCCTCACTCAAGTGGCAAAACACAGAACACACTTGTCAGTTCTGTGACCTGTCTGCACATATGTGTGTATATACATCAGTCRTCTCCAGTAAAACTCATGCAGGCAGAACCCTGTTTCCACATGAAACGTAATAAAGAAGTTCCCAGGAGCTCCAGGGCTACAAGTTTTGGGGTTGCTGAGGTTTGGAACATTTCCACTAAACTGTTTGCATTAAGGGCAGCAGCTGCAGAGTAAAGGATGATCTGCTTTGTCATTTGTTTTCTTGTGCTAGAGAAAAGGAGCTGTGTACTGGTAATAGTCTGCGAGACACAGGAACCAAAAATACCCAGAGGGTAAAGATCACTGATAAGCAAATGCAGAAATATCTCTCCTACAGATAAAATGACCAAAGACAAATGACTCTTTCCTACATAAGTTGTCGTTAATGATTTTCAGACAGGAACCAGAGAGTCTGCCACAAAGCATGTGAAGAAACTGTCTTTATGAATAGAAAGAGCATGCTGCTGGTTTTACCTGTCATCTTCAAATTGCCATGGATCTGCTTATTACAGTGTGAATTTAAAGTAATTGAGCCATCTCTCTCCTGATATTAAAGTACATACTCTCATRTATCTATTACTTAGCAGAAAATGCTCTTTAATACATTAAAATAGTCTTTGTACTTACAATATTACCAAGATTTGACCTCAARTATTTCTTTCAGATTAGCCTATGGGACATTTTCAATAGACATTTGAAGTTTCTATTGACAAGAAATACCATTCTGATTAATAAGAATTTTACATTAAGTGTTAAATTATTCTCTTTATGTTTCAGGGAGAGTCAGCAATCACCAGAACAATGGCAGAAAATGTATGGCAGATGCTCTGGTAAYGAAGTGTATCACATTAACCTGGAAGAAAGCACTTTTTTTGCTGAGTATGAAGGGAAGAGCTTCACATATGCTTCTTTCCATGCACATAAAAAGTATGTTTATTTTCCTATCAACCATTAAAAGTTCCAAGAAATAMTTATTTGTTTTGCCTGCAATGTAGCTCTGCACTAAAGGCACAGCAGTACACATTACTCTGTTTCTGGGTTTAAATATCTGACCTCTAATATGGATATATTTCTGTGAGTTAGAGCTGGTCAGGTAAAAGCTTATGTTTGTTCTGTACAGCTCACCTCAGTCTAAGAGAATAGGATGTAAAGGATATAAATGATAAGCTGGACAACAAGAAAAAAAAAAAGGCATCTTGGAGGGGTTTTCCTAGAACACCAATCCTTTCCCAAGTCCAAAACAATCTAGAAAAGAATGGGTGGGAGGGTGTGGGGGTTTTATTTATTTAAGACTCAGCTGGAAATCTGGCTTCCTTTTCCATAAAATGAACATGCCACAAATGTACAATTTAAAAGTGGCTCATGGCACATTCTGGTGATTGTTCAAAYAGAAAACTTTTTTTCTGTTAGATGATAACATACCTGCTTTAAGGTGCAGATGGTGCATCAYGTATCCAGTGCTGCTCTGTGAGATGAATATACAAAATAAACAAATACAAATCATGTATGTTTGTATATATTTGATAAAATAAGCATTTATCAAACCCTAAATGCTGGGTTTATTCTCATATTTAATCAAGGAGAAAAAGAGGGKTTTTTGCTGTAATTCCTTATTTTCTATCACTAATCAAATACATTTCTAAGAGTGATTTGTGAAATTGTAAAAATGAATTATGAAAATGGTTTCCATTACTTATAAATAATGGAACAATTTAACATGATTAATAATTTTTCATATCATGTATCCATTTTTCTACCCATATTTTCCCAAAAAGGACTATTCATCTGACAGAAAAAATCAACTAGAACAACATTAGGAGAATATTATGGGCATTACAAAAAAGACTCAACTGCCTAGGAATTCATGAGCTCAGAAAAACTGCTTGATTTGAAGTGGCCTATTTAGCAGAAAACATTTTTCAAACATCGTTGTCATCCAGAAAGCTGCAAATGTTCATAATTGTGCAAAGAATAAAAATATACCTGAGGTTCATTTTTGACAATGGAAATTCTGGTGTTTGCAGGACTATGCAAAGTGAACCATGCCTTTCCTTTTCTAATTAAGGTTTGGAGTCTGTCTGATTGGTGTTAGAAAGGAAGATAACAAAAACATTTTGCTGAATCCAGGTCCTCGATATATCATGAGTTCTACAGATATATGCTTTTATATAAATATCACCAAAGAAGAGAATTCTGCTTTTAAGAAGCAAGAAAAGCATAGAAAAAACCATGAATCAAAATTAWCTTATCATGGAGCTTCTAGGTTACCAGTACACAGTATAATAGCCAGCATGGGTAAGTAAAAAAAGAATAAAAAATTACATCACAACATATTCTTATCTAATGAGYAGTACATTTTAAAGCAACTTCCTAAAATTTTAAGAAACTATAATCATGTACAGAAAGAATTAATATAAAAACTTTTAACATTTTCCCTGATAACTAAAAGAAAACAAACACAGACAAACCAACAACAAAAAACCCAAACAAATGGAATTGGGATCTCTTTTTCTTTTACTTGACAATGTGGAATTAAACCACTTAAGACTGGTATAAAAAAGTAATAATGAAGTGTATGCAAAGCAAAACAACTAGGTAGATCACATGAGTACTTCTTTGGCATTCATACCTGATTATTTGTAAGAAGTTTTCTTRAGCTTCTTTAATTTAAAAACCACTATTTAGTAAAATCTGCAGGTTGTTGATGCATATAAATATGGACTCATTATATAAGGTATGATTTTAAAGAGGTAGTTAACAAGAAGACGTAGACTAATTGTCAGGAAAAGTGCTCCTTTCCTCGAGTACAGTTTAAATATTTGTTTTATTTTAATGGAATAAACGCGATCAGCATAGCGTTGCTGTCAGTCCTGTGCCATGCAGTCAGGGAATCCCCACTAATTACAGGAATCTCATTAAAATGTTCTAAGCAGCACACTGAGGAAATGTTTTCCCTTGCCCTTAGGGACCGTGGCCATCGATTTACAGGACACCGGGTGCCGCGGGGCCAGCGGGGCCACCCTGGCCCTTCCTGCCGAGGGGGGCAAGGAGAGCAGGAGGCCCAGCATAGCCCCGGTGCTGGAGGTTGCAGACTCCTCCTCCCTTCACACGTGTGACCTGCTCAGTGACCAGTCAGAGGATGAAACCACTCCATCGGATGATGAAGTCTCTGCAGGCTTAGAGTACGTATAGTAAATGTAAAATAACGTGAAAAGTTAATACTATACAAAAAGCATCAGTAATCTTTTTTGACATGCAGCTCAATCTGAGGACTTGTAGGAAGCAAGTCCCATGAAGCCCAATTATGGAATTATTCCCTTCTAGGAAATGCTGGCAGAATGCAATAAGCCTACGACAGATTAACTCTTCCATTTGCTGGAGATTTTCTCCTTGCAGTTATAAAAGCTGTAGTAATGTATTGCAATCCATTCATAGCATATTTTATACCCATTTTTTTTTACTTTCTATAATTACTAAGTCAGCACTCAACAAAGTGTAAACAGATAAGTACACCTGTCATGAGAATGCAGTGATAATCAGATATCCAGCAGGCTTTTTTGAGTGCTGGGGCTGGGTGTGTGATTTCAAAACACAGGAATGACAAAAAAGCAGTATGGGACAAAATTATCACATCTAATTCAAAATGCTTGTTAGTGTGTTACTGAAAGTAATAATGCATTATTCAGATAAACCCAGAAGATTCAATCCTGCTGTGCAGATGAGCAATTATGTTTATTGGGATTGCTGACAGGGGTGTTAAAACTGAAATACACAATTAAGCTAGTGCCTCAACCAGCAGAGTTTCCCATCTCCACCAGTGACAAGCATGAGATGCTCCAGGGAAGATTGTCAAACTCCAGAGAAAAAATTAATAGGACAAGTCATCTTAAAYGTGCAGACTGAAAYACCAGGATTTAAAAGGCCTCTTGTAAAAAAAAAACCTAAGTTCAATTAGAAATTTCATCTCATTGGGTAGAGGGTTTGCCATTTAGAATTTATTTCAGCCATTTTGAAAGTATGTTATTAAAGCAAAAAGGTAATGACTTCACTCATTCTTGATAAGTGTTTGAAAAAAAATTGGAGCTGTGTTTTGGTAATTTGCTATACAGAAAAATGGTTTTTTCTATTTTAGGTATGCCAAAGGCTATCCTCCTTACTCTCCTTATATTGGAAGTTCTCCCACCTTTTGTCATCTTCTGCATGAAAAAGTCCCCTTCTGCTGTCTAAGACTAGATAAGGTAAAGGGAGTTTCTGTTACTGGATAACCTCTGCATTCTCATTTGTCTGTTGCATCTGAGCAGAGCTAAATTCTGGTTTCTACTTAGAGATGAAGTTTGTGCAGAATTGGCTATAATATTATATTTTTTCCTCCTTTTCCTCACCCAGTGTTTATGTCTAACCAGGTCTGTATTGGGTCATCTGATGCAATATCCACATGCACTGAACTTGTTTCTTACTTTGATTTTAGGGATGCCAGCATAACTACTATGAAGATGCCAAAGCCTACGGATTCAAAAATAAATTGATAATAGTTGCAGCAGAAACTGCTGGAAATGGCTTATATAACTTTATTGTCCCACTCAGAGCTTATTACCGACCAAAGAAAGAACTAAACCCCATTGTGTTACTGCTGGATAATCCGTAAGGAGACTTTTTTCCCCCCTCTGCTAAGTTTTAAACTCATTTTACCATTACTTCAATAGATGACCACTTTTCACGTGGCCAGCTGAAAATCAAAAACATTATGGCACACTTTGAGAAAAGTTAGTGACAAAAATCGTACCTTTGGTCACTGTATTATACAAAATTGACCTTTTACTAACTGTAAATGGCCATAGTAAACTTAAATGTCCTTATTCTTCATGCCAATGTTTCAGCTAAGTTTTTCTTAAAATTACCCCCAAAATTGTGAATGTTACTGCTAAAATTAAGTAACTTAATAAACACTGTAAAAAGCAAGCTGTGTAACAGTTTCACAGCTATGTGACAGCACTAACCTACTTAACACAATGCACTTACTGGCCTCGACCAGTTAGGGATATTTTTAATAACTCTACACTCAAAGATAAACAGTTCTTTAAGCCAAGAGGACACCCACAGACACACTTTGTCTAAAATTATTTAAAGCCATGGATGAAAATTAAAACCTGCAGTATTGTTGTCACTTTTACATCTGTCTGCTGATCGCTGGGATTTTTAGCATTTCTTGCTTTTAAAATTTCAGACAAATTAGTCTCTGTCAAGACTGGTTCATTTATAATCTGATCATGAATTAGTTTTTTGCTTTTTTTTTTGCCAAACTTTGGTACAGCTCAGCTACTTAAAATCAGAATTTGAAGACACAGAAACAGAGGTTAACTGTACACAGAAAAGTAGAACAAGCTAAGAAAGCAAAAATGTCTTGTAGGTTGTGATTCCAGGGCTGACACTTCCCTTTGCGTAGATCTGTTCCAGTTTAAGTGATTTTTTTTCTACAAAAGCCTGCTGTGAAGTGTCCCACTTTGCCTCAGGCAGCTCCTTAGTCACCTGTGTTTGCACAACAGAAGGTTTTTATGTAGGTATGATGGTATACAGTGAATTACACAAATTGAGAAGCCTAAATGAGGCTGAATCACTTCCACTGGCAGCGTGAGAGCAAAGCCATGGGCACACGGGGCCCTCTAGTGCCAGCTTTTTTTGTCAGCACAGTGCCCTACTTCACACACTTCAATGCTGTTGTGACACTTCATGGCTAAACCCACTTTTGATTGATTAATGTGAAGTAAAAGCTCTGCTTGCTAATTAAACCAACACCCTTAGTGTTGTCTCCCTCTATGCAGCGTTTGCAGTGACTCCTCTGAAAGGGAGTAGGCTTGAAAGCAGTAGGTGTCACAAAACCCAAATGATGATTTGATTTCTACTTCACATTTTAATTAAGAATCCTTAATGCTTATTTTAAGTCCTCCTAAGGCATGCATTGGAGTATAATTTGGTAGCGTGTCCTTGACATCACTCATTCATTCTAATATTTGGAATTGTCCTGTGCCATAACACTTCTGATTTTAGAGGTGCRTTTATTAATATAAGCATATTAATTCTGATCATTCTTTATGATCACAGCAAACTGTTGATTCACAGCTTTCTGAAAACCTATCTCGTGCTTAAACTGATAATATAATGCCAAAGTTTTAAAAAAGTTATTTTTTTTAAGAGAACCCCAAACTACCAGTTGATTGAAATATTTTAGACGAGATGCTGCTGTTGTGATACTGTGTTTCATTTTGTAATTCCATCTGCTGCTCAGGCCAGATATGCATTTTCTGGATGCAATCTGTTGGTTTCCAATGGTTTACTACATGGTGGGCTCTATCGACAAGTAGGTGAAATAACTGTTAGAAAACGTAACTTTGTAGTCTCAGTGGTTTGTTGTGTGTATCGTCACTGCATGTTGTAGTGTGTGTGTGTGCGTTGTAGCTGGAGATGAGCTTTTGCATGCATAGTCTGTGTCTGTGTGCTGTAATTTGGGATTTCAAATTTCTCATTTATAAAGGATCTCATTAGTGAAAAGCATGACATGGAGCACAGGTTAATATCTTCAAAAATGTAATATTAACAGTTATTTAGGTGAGTTCATATGTTTCTACAGATGAACAGATTATAGCCCTGATTCTAGTGTCAGTCTGTACTGAGTTATAATTTGTTGGAATTCATTGACTCAGGTTTTGTAAAGATAGCTACAGAATGTAAACAGTCTCGAATGTGTCCAACAGTCTTCATCTTCCACTACTTAAATTATCACTTACTCCTACATTTCTGTCTTCACCTCTGCTAATATATGTTTATGTATGCAGGTTTAGCAACAGAAATTTCATGTAAAAATCAGGCAGAAACAAGAGAAGAGCAAGGACTCAGGAGTATTTTAGTAAACTCCTCTGTGTAGAGTGTAAATTGAAAGAAAACTCTTTGCTTCACTACATAGTGGATACTGAATTGGGGCTGCAAGTCCATAATATTAAAAATCAAAAAACTTATTTCCTGCTTATAACAGTGATACAGTTACAGATTTCCCTTGGTGGTACCATAGTCCTTGTGAGGTTTACAAAAGGTCTACAGAAATGTTTTTCACTTTACATTTTTTCCTCTAAAGCAAGAAAGGGTCACAGGTTATTAATATCTACTACCTTCTTAAGTCTTAATTCCATAATAGTTATAAAAAGAACTCATAGTGGCAGAACAATTAAATGTATACTCAAGAAGGAATACTCAAAGTATTCAAAGTAATTAATAACTGAGATGTTAACCTGTTTTATTAATGTGGAAAATTAAACTTTGTCTAAATTTCCCGAGTTTATTTCAAAATGGAAATCGCCAAATCCTCCCTAATGGTGTTTTGTTGTTCCTTTAGAATTGAGTGCATTAAAAAAAATGAAGCATGTAGTCTTTGGAATAAGTGATTGTTCAGAATTCAAAAGTTCAGTCATACCAGCATGAACTTCTGCCTCTTTTCTGACACGAAAATCACTTTAATTCACGGTGCAATAAGCAACCGTAGTTTGTAGAGGGTTTTTTTGACATCTATTTTCATTAATTAGATACTTTAAAAAATACAGTTCATACATATTCCCTGTATTTTCCTCAACATGTTTTTAAATCATGTACAACTAACAGATCTGATCAGTTATAGATAAGAAATACATTGTAAAATATGCAAATTTCCTTTTCTTATTTAAGAGGTATAAAACACGTTCCCRAAGTACCACCTACTACCTGCAAGTATCTGAAATATTTATCATTTGGTCACCAGCAATGAAATGTCATCATCTTAGAGAGAAAACCACCAAAGGAATGACTCTCATTTACCATTCTCCTTTTGTTAGAAGTAGATGAGTCACAGAAAAGCAGCTTTACCAAAACTCACAGCAGAGATGCACTTCATCAAAATATGGCAAGTAGTAGGTACCTGTCCTCCAGTCCTTGGGTAGGATTTGAGATCTGTAACTGAACAGATTTCACAGTTGTGCAGAAATCTAGTCATTCTTGAGAAACCTTTAGCTAGAGGTACATGAGAACTAGAATTATAATACTTCCACATTAGCATTTTTCAAATTCTCCACAAGCCAGCCGAATGTAACTGCTAAAATAAGAATAGCTGTTGAGCTTATGAAACACTGAAATGCAAAAAATCTGGATATTTCAGAATATGCTGCTATTTTCAGGGATCAGCTGAAAGTCTGAAAAAGCAGAAATACAAATTACTCAGAAAAAAGTTTGGACTTCTACTTGTGCACTGCAGTTGTTGGCATATATCATATAAAATCAGTGTTTCTTTTGCTGTAGACAACCATCAGTGATATTGCACAGGTTCAAAAATAATTATATATATTCTTCCAAAATAAGTTGTTAAAAAAACCCACCACATTTGTCAGAAAGTGCTTGGGGTGTGTGGAAAATGTTGTTGTTAAAACAGCTGAAACATGCTTCATTTTGGAGACAAAGCTGCAAGGCATGATGAGAACTGTAACTCAGCTGTCTGGGAGTGTTTTCAGTGATTGGGCTTCACACAAACATTGTCCAGCTGTGCACAAAGTTCTGCTGCTCTGCAGCTGCTCCCAAAAGCATCCTGAGAACACTCCAACTCATTTATTAACATTTTGAAACCAAAATAAAACTGTGGGAAAGAGCAACTCAGAGCATTTATTTGGGTTTTTCTATTGTCAGAAGTAACTGCAATGGAGCAATTTATTGCAGTGGATAAGGCCAAAGTCTTCCCAAGTAACTGCTGAAGGCTTATTTTAAAAAAAAATTGAAATAAATTTATCATTAACAAAAAGAGAGGGACTGTAACAACCTACTGAAGTAGATTCTGTATTCTATTCTACCAATTAATTAAGATGTCTTTGATTGTATYAGAAATTATGATGCGTAGCTGATCTGCAGATGCCAACCACGGCTAATCTTTCAGGTGTTCCATATTTAAGTTGCTTGTTTCTTTCTCCCTCTTTCTCTTCACAAAAGCCTAGATGACTTATTAAGGTGTGGGGTCACCTTTGCAGCTAATATGGTGGTGGTGGACAAAGAAAGCACCATGAGTGCCGAGGAAGACTACATGGCAGATGCCAAGACCATTGTGAATGTGCAAACCCTCTTCAGGTGAGGCATTTTTGCAGTCTATCTACACATCCTCATTAATTGTGAAATACTTGATACCTTTTGTGAATAAGAAATTATTCTTTTTTTTTAATTCTACCTAAGTTTTCCCTTGCATGAATTTGTGTCTTACATAGGCAAACRTTTTCCCATCCTGCTTAGCAATTCACTTAGAATCCTGAGGTATTCTCCTGAAAGCTCAGATGAAATGCTTTGCATCCCAAAACCGGATGATCATTTTAAAAGGCAGCTGTCAGGTTTACAGGAAGGAAAATAAAGTTACTCTTGGAGACTTAGCACGAAAGGTAGTGGAGAAAAGAAAATTCACAATAATGCCAAAGCCCATAAGCAAAGCAGATCTTTGTAATGCTGAAAGGTAAGCAGTGCATCACTACGAAGTTAGTAGCAAGTGTTCACATTTTGAATATTTAGTTTTGCACAAAAGTTAGGTTTTTATAGATATGCAACATTACAAATGACAGCAACGTGGTGAGAGTCATGAGAGTATAAAATGATCAGTCTAGTAAAGAGGCTGAGGAGGCTGTGTTGAGAAGCAAAACACTGAGATTTGCTGTTCCTTCCAAGAGCTCTCCTCATTAAAGCTTTTGTGTTAAATATCTTTGTTCAGTAAGTATGAAAAAATGTGTCACTTTGAGCAGAGAAAAATATTTGCTTAATAAAAACACCCAAAAAATCTCACACAAAAAAAACCCACACTACACAGTCAGCTACGAAATGCCTCCCTGGTTTGGGGCTTAAGCCAAGCACTTCGGTGTTCATTCTAGTAAGACCTGGAAGAAAACTGAGTATCATTCAACACTGCTTTTATTGCAATTACCTGTTTTCTGTGTCAAGCCTTCCACAAAAGACCAGAGAGAGGTGCATAGTGAAGGACCTTTGAATCCTTCAGTGGTTTAGAAAACTGAGTTCATTAAAATACAAGTGTTTCAATGGAGCTTTTTTGTAAACACAGATCTGTGAGAATGCAGTTAAATGCTGTTTGCATTTCTGCATGTGCTCAAAAGCAGCAAAATCTACAATGCACAAGAAACTTTAGTTCTGACAGTCAGTTTCTGAATTGGTACCCGATACTTGCACAGGTCTGTTTCATACTCACACCTACGAAATTTGGGTTGAACCTATAACTGAACTTTATCTGTGCATCACTCAGATCCACTCCTAACCATRCAGTGCTASRGCATCTCACCGAGGTTTTTTAYATACATCAATTTTTCAGAAATACATTTTACTCCCAAATGGRAAAAGGAATTGTATCAAAAATAAAACTTGCAACGTTCCAATTGGTTTTTCCCATAGTTGTGCTCTACTTTGTAAAAGATCCTAATAGGAAACTACATASCTTAGGTATCCAATTGGATGTTCTGTACACTCCTCCAGTTGTCTTGCACAATGTTTGCAACTAGATGGCAGCTTTAACTCACGTACAAACTCTGGCTCAGTATTAACACTGCATATTTACAACCGAAGTAAATTAAAATAAATATCTTGGTTTAAGACTTAACAATACTTTTTCATAAAACTTTATAAACTTTCACAAATAGTGTATTGTATGATTTTTTTTTCCTTTTTTTTCCCCTAGAACACGTACAGAAATGCCACTGCCTTTTTTTAATATTATATAAAAGTTGTAGAAATAAGTAAGCTTTGGGAAGAGGCATAARGTAGTGGCATTTACCTGTTCTACACAAAAAACTGCACTCATTGCACCAAGGTAAATAGTTTTGTAAATGACCTTTAAAAATATATTGAAAGCTTTTTCATCACTTATTAATAGCTAATAATATCAGAAACTAATGAAGAAAAGACTGGACATGGTAGAGATCAACAGCATTTAACACAAACTGTAGTGTTAAAGAGCAATTTTAAACTACTGGATTTAATACATGCTGTTCTCAATGATGTCACATCATTGAAGAAGACTCCACTTYAGTCTCACCAGGTGAAATCCTTCAGAGGATACAGGCTGATCTAAACATTCCTGATGTGGGTTACTCTGGCCTGAAAAAGCCATGTGAGAGTGCTGCAGTACTGTYTGGCCTAGGCTGGCAGTTCTCATACACCTGTTCTGACATTATTCCCTGATTTACATAAATTAGCAATCCTGCTTTGCCAGGAGAGTGTGCTCCCCACCCTGGAAGCCAGATGCATTGTTTGTAAGGACAGGGTTATCAGCACCTTTAGGGCTAGAAGCTGTGCCATCCCAATTAAAACTGTGACACAGCACTAGCTTGTCTGACATAGTCAGAAGGAGTACAGAAGTGTGACTCGAATGGGCACACTGACTAAGAAAGAACAASTTATCACAGCTTAAAAATAAAAGGAGAAATTAATAGTCTTGGACTATGCCTTAAGATGCTTTTCACTTTTTAAGATGAAATGGGAAGCCAACCACTGAGTCCCTGCAGGCAGGTGTGAGTCCACTGTTGCGGTAAGGAGCAAGGCAGAGTCCCCAGGCAGGTGCAAAGGAGAGCCCTTTATTGCAGAAACCCGGCCTTTTTAAGCACTTACCCGGTTATCTGTTTACATTGTTTTAAAGCATAGCAAACATAATTCAACCAACCACCACACGCCACAACGTGGACACGCGACAGTCACACATGTTTTTCTACCCCTAATTCAGCTGTGTCTCTTTCCCACAGTCCTTTTCTACTTAGCCAAAACAACAGGCCTGAGCCATGATTTCACAAAGGCAACAAGGCCTTCATTTTACAAGGTTTTACCTAAGYGCAACAAGTCCACCTCAGAAAAGCAGTGCGTTTCCTCAGGCAGTAGGGCTGTACGACTATAAAGTTTTATTAGCTAACCTCTTAAAGGCTGTGTTTCAAATCCTGCAGGAAGCCTATTGCCAGCAGTACACCTAACAGGTCGGTATTTTGGCTGGTACCTAGCTGTCAGCACCAATTTACAGATAACCAAACGAGCTGCTATGATGGCATTTCATTGCTTGTCTGATTTCCAAATAACCAGTTCAACAGCAAGCCATGTCTTCCATCAGGCTAATGGGGCTTTCTCTGCCCCATCCCATCCTTTCTTACTAGAGCAGGGTAGAAGAGAGGGATCTTTGCCCAGAAGGAGCCTGCTCCAGTGCTGAAAGCTGGCAGGCAGTGTGCCTTACACCCAGGGCAAGAAGCAATCTGTCCTTGACTACCTGGAGAGTAATTTCCCCTAGTTCAGCTAAAAGGCACTTGTAAGTAAAATATTTTACCAATACCAGTTTTGAAACTGATTTCCTAATATAAATCAGTTTTCATATTTCAGTGATAAACTAAACCATCTTTAGGAGAAACATAGCAGCCTGCATTTTTTCCTGTAGTTGTGTCTATTTAATCATGAGATAAGCTTTTAATTTCCTAATTCTGAATTCTGTAGTGTTACTTTTCAAATACAATATGGGATTAACACATATTGGCAGACAGTCTGGATATACATTTCCTCACATTTAGGCTCTGCTTGACTTGCCAATTCAGTGACGTTTCTCCCTGCGAAAGTGAGGGAAAAGGACAAGACTTGCAAAAAGGTGCACTGAACTCCATTTGACACTGACATACTAAACCCTGCTTCCATGAAAACTGAGACAGAAGCCACATCAATGATGTAATCAGTACTACAATTATCTATTGCCAGGTATAGATAAGTACCCTCGGGATCAGCGGAAGAGGCTACAAACGTACATCTCATTTTCTGACATGAATCTGTAGATGAAATACTCAAATAATAATATGAGTTCTATTCCAACTTGTTTAGTATTTAAATAGCATAAACTATGATTTTCTTTCTGTTTCTTGGAGCCCTGGGTGCTGAGGAGGGGCTCTTTAGTCTGCTGCTTGAAAATCTGTGTAATTCAGCCAGTTCACAGTTGAGCTTTCTTCACTGCTTTTTGTTACTGGAAGCCTGAATTGGTGTTAAGTTATAAATATTCTGTATATGTAAATATTTCAAAGTGAGAACATAAGTATACATAAACATACATTTTCTCAGCAACTCCCACAAGTGTCACTTTTCATCTATATTGCTCAGACTGTAGTCACAGCATACAAACAGACCTTAAGAAAGAAAAATCAACTGGAAAGGGTACATAAATCAGTAGTAGCTTACATGCAACCAGGTACTAMGTGCAAGCGCTATACTTTTGCATTTTTTGTTGTTTCCTACAGATTTGTGATATTGTAGCAATCATTAAATAAAACCTCTGATAATGAAATTAAGTGGTTTCTTTCTAGCATTTAAGTATGTAGTGAGCTCAGTGTGTGCTTCTTTGTGAATTCTACAGAGAATGTGTTGTAGTTTCCTCTGCTGTTGGAGCAGCATTTCACTGGGCCCAGACCCACCACAGGTTTCAGGGACTTCATTAAAAACATGGACAGGAGCACAAGCTGTAGCTTTATGTAGAGCCTTACATTTGTGAATTGTTATAATTAGAACTATAACCACGACATTCTTTTAAAATGCAGGTTGTTCTCCAGCCTAAGCATTATCACAGAACTAACTCACCCAGCCAACATGAGATTCATGCAGTTCAGAGCCAAAGACTGCTATTCTCTTGCTCTATCCAAATTGGAAAAGGTAAGGAAAATTGCTTCCCCCCACCCCCAATTTAAATGTTACAATTTTATTAGTTTTTCTGATTTTGTAACAATGATTTCCACACAAGTGGAAACAGTGAAATGATTTATGGYTGTAGAGCTACTGTAAAAGACAATTTTTTACCCTCATTTAAAAATAAAGTTTGATTTGATTTCATCACTTTACAATATAATATTAATCAAGCAACTCTCTGGTGGAATTTGCTCAAGGAAAATTAAATATTTTTGGATAACTGAATATTTAGAGCTAATGTAGTTGTCCAAGAGGCTGACACAGGCAATTAAMGTGGAACATCTTTTAACTGACTAAATGCTTAAAACATACAGATTTTATTATAATGTAGTTTTTAATTCCACTTCACTTTAAAGGCACAATAATCATGTCTTCTGTACACATTTCTGTGTATCTGTGGGAGATATTGGCATTACTGTGATGGTTTGAGAACAGCAATTATTCTCTGTCAGAGTGATGATAAGGACAGCTTAAATGTTAGATAAAACCTTCATATTCTACACATTTAAGATGCATATTTGGCATTTCCAAACTGTGAAACTGTTTGGCTGTATGGAGATAAAATTTAATTTGCTTGTTCAAAATACTGTCACTTAAACAGGCGGAGCACAGGAAGTAATATTGTGCATCGTTTTAACTCACTAAACTCAAGGACAATCCTCTTTCTCACAGATCTTCACTGGTGATCTGACCTACCCACCTCTGCACTCCCCAAATCTTACAGTATTAGTATTACCTTCACGATCTTTCAGGCCATTTTCTGAGTTTGTGAGAGACAAATAATATCACTGTGACAGTCTTCAAGGGCAGAAATCCTTCACTACAGTCTTGTCTTTCTCCCCTATCAATCTATCAATCAGTATGATTGCTGGGTTTTCTCGTGTAGCCTCCCAGTCTGTGCACCTCAGGTATCTTACATATCTTGGTGCATTTGAATTCATGCCAAAATCATTACCATTGCATAGATTTAACACATAATTTCCATTTCCTAGCTGTACCGTAAATTTCCTAGATTTTGGGGATTTCAGAGAGCTGGCTGTATACTGTATAATATTCACGTAGCTAATTTCAATATATACTTATTGGAAAAGAACCTTTTTATAGAAACTTACCTTCCCAGTCCAGTTTCTTACAGAGGAATTGAATGCTGCAAAAGTTCAGCCTGTGTGGATGAGACAGGATAAGGATGAGAAGTAAATCTTTTACTCAGTTGAATATCACACGTACATGTTGACCACAAGATGTAAATATTTGGGTGGCCTTTAGGCAGTGAAACCAGGGTTTTTTATCTCAGTTCTTTCTTGCTTTTCATAGCCTTCTTAATTTTTCAAGCAAATGTTCTGGAAATACTTAAAAATATTTTAACTTCTTGACTATCTTTTATTAATTTATTGTGCAAAAGTTGTCAMGGTAGGTTGGAAGCTGAACATTTAATGAACTTCCTATCCAAACTATGCTCTGCTGAAACAGAGGTAGATAAATTATCTTAAAGAAAGAACATTTTCTTCATTGCTGTTGCAGTTGCCTGCTGTTGATATTTCCCAGTCACTTCATCTTAACATTTGCAGGGAGAAATTCACAGGTGGTGCTGTAGTTCATTTGATGTTTCAGAACTCCCTCATGCAAAATGAAAGGCAATTAAAAATTCCAGTAAAAATTACCTAGAGCAGTCAAACATAGAGTTGCTTGTTATTTCTGCATTAAGCACCTCATTTTCRGAAAGACTGAGAATGTCAGGCAAGTTGCCTTGAGGTAGCAGTGAAACACTCTTGCAAAATTGGCTTTTCAACCTAATGGGCTGCAGAAGACAAATACACAAATCAGAYGTCCATCTGCTGTTGCAGCTGCAACTTTTCTCATTTTAGAGATAAATAAATCTGACAGTAAACTCAGCCCTGACACAGGAGAGAGCAGTGGCCTTTATACAACAGAGAAAAGGAAAAACAAAACACTCACACTCTAAACTTAAAATCTACATTCTCCATTTGTCTTACATAAGAAAAAAAAATGAGGTAACCACTCCCTCTTTCCTGAAAGAAAGGGTTTGTAATGTTTTAGATAAGATTCACACTTTAGTTTGCTGTGGTTTTTTTCCAAGYAAATATTGCAGGTGTTAACAATAAAAATTCTAAAGCTCTAAGTGATCATTTTGAAAYGAGTACAAGCTCCTGTATCTTTTAATCAAACCAATCCTGTGATTTTGTATCTTCCACAGGGATAAGTACACAGATGTTAGGTGAGCATAAATCTATCTGGGATGGCCCAGTATATTTGCAGTGATTTACACACAGCCAGGCTGTTTTTTAACCTTCAGGATGAGGCCTTCTGTTTCCTGTCTCCATTTTTTTTTCTTTAATATCATTCTGGTATTAAGCAGATTTGAATTAACATTAAGCAATAAAAAACAATAATGACATATGAGTTACAAAAAGAGATTAGTACCTCATTATTGGTGTCTTATTTTACATAGAACAAAGATGCTGCATACTTGTAGGAAGGAACTATGTTGAGAGTAAAGGGATTTTGCACTTTTGATTTCTTTCAAGATAATATCTATTTCATGGTTTTGTTACAGTCCTTCCAAAACCAGCATTAAAAGTTTTTCCTATTTTTTAATTCCTTAACAGAAAGAGCGGGAGAAGGGATCTAACCTGGCATTTATGTTTCGACTGCCCTTTGCTGCTGGGAGGGTTTTCAGCATCAGCATGTTGGACACATTGCTTTATCAGGTACTATGAATAGTAATGAGACTTAACAYAAACATTACCACCCATTTTATTGGGCTTAATTGCTAAATGCTAAATCCAACATAGGATCCAGTAAAGTGCATCTGTACCGGGAACAATCAATGGCAAACGATCAGGGAGCATGCTCCACGTGACGGTATTAGTTCAGGTGTCAACCCCAAAATCACCCTGTGATTACACAAAATCTGATGTTACATATTTTACTGTTTGTGTACCTCTCCACAGTCAGATAGCTTCAATAAGGCCTACATAAATTACAGATTATACAGACTAATAATGCTTGTACTCTGCAATAAGAAAGGGAGTGCCCATTGCCACAGGGTCGTGTTCCTAAAAGGAAGGAACAGARTTACTTTAATGTGTAATTTATTAGTCTCCTGCATTTGCTCATAAAGGCCTCAATTACTTCATAGTGTCCTGTCCTCTTACTCGTGTTGACTAGACCTTGAGAGGCCCAATCATTACATTGTAAAGTAAGCCATTCCTGCCCTTGCAAGGAATACATTCAGTGGTTACAAAGAGACAGTGGGGAAGAAAAGACAGCAATTCAACCTTGTTGCTCAGAATCCAGGAAGTAGTGATGACAGTCAGTGAGAATAAGAGAAGGGCACAGCCTCTGAGAGTTGAAGAAAAAATATCAGAAARTACAGAGTCAGGGCAAATGGAGGCAGTAGTTGCTAGTTTCAGGGTGGARAATAGGCCAATATTGCTCCCTCTTCAGCAGTGCCCACATTTCTGCAYGCTCTGACACACCAGGATRCCCAAGCAGCTGCCCCCAGCGCTACCCTTCACGGATCAAGGCACRCAGCATAAGCAGGAACACCACCATGGCCCACATCATCTGCTCACCTGAGCACCCTTCCTGCTTTGCCTGTACCTAGGGAGAGCCTGTGGATGCTTTTGTATTCAGGTGGAAAACATCCTTGTGGGGAAATTAATTTACTTGGTAATTTGGTGCATGAAAGGTGTTCTTTCATCGCAATTCTACTTCCAAATAAATTCCCTGAAGGCAAATCCAACATAAACAGAAAAATTCCTGGAGCTAAATTTTTCTCAGGAAGTCATTAATATCTAAACCAGTCATGTATATGGACATATATATTTTAAGGTTCTAGAAATAAATGTATTTGCATATAAAACATCTTCATAATAATGCCCCAGAATATCAACATCACATACAACAAAATTTAAGAAAATAAAAAAACTCTAATACACATATATAGAATCAGATCTGTCAATCATCAACAGCTCCTGCCAGCACATAAGTAACTTCAATCTTTTATATTTGCTCCTAGACATGAATAGTCATGCTATGACTTGACAGAGTAACACCATTCACYGGGAAGTGTTTAGGAAAAAAAGCCTCACATGCTCATTCTCACTTAAATTCCACCTGTCCTTCCTTTGAACTCCTACTGCTCATAGGTGAACTGTCATTTTTCTAGAATTATCTTTCTTATTCCAAGTTAGAAATTCTATGACAGCAGCTTTTTGTTCTTTTTCACGGTCGCATTTTCTGTCTTTTTCTTCTGCAAGAAATAGAGCAAATGATGTGGGGAACATCAGGGTTCAGTTGGTGCTTCCCATTATAGGCCGAAAGAATAGCCTTTGAATTATCTTTAGGACAGTGACTGAAAAATGAAAACTTGGTCTTGCAAATCCTGGTGAATACTCTTGTTAGTCTAATGAAAATTCCATGGCAGAAATGATGCAGTCAAGATAACAAATAATTCTAAGTTGCAAACAAATTTTCTTCGAGATGCTCCTTGGCGTTTAGCCCATCACAACTGGGAGACTACCAGTACCAAAATGAAAGTAGTTGAATCACTATGCATCAAATGAAATCCATCTAGCTTCTGAGTTAGAACAAATACAGACTCTACAATTCTAAAGGATTTCKGTAATACCTCTGTGAGGTATTTCTTTGTGCAAACCTTTGTTAGGCATGCATTGGCATGAAGCCAGCAGAGCTACATGTGTGCTGYGTTCCAAGGACTGCAGTGCTGCCCTGCTGCACCTGAGTACAGCTGGCAATGAACAGCTCAGCCATAGCTGAAAGAGCACCCACATGGCCCTCTCATTCCAACCCAGGAGGAGAAATAKTTGTGATTTTAGCTGGTCTAATGTCTGTTCCTGGCCTTAGTCTGCACTTGTAAACTAAACTTAATTTCTACCTTTTAACCAATAGCAACGCACTTCTCTCAGCAGAGGAACAAGGCATATCAACCCTCAAAACCCCTTCAGATTACTCATTTGAATTAAAATAATAGCAGTTTCACCTCAGAGGTACCCACTGAGGACTGCAGACCCATCTAACAGATGCCAGCGTTTCTTTTGCACAGAAGAGTTCATTATAATTTCACACCTCRTAGGGCCAACACCTCACTTCCACTGACACATTCATCTTTGCTTTTATTGTGCCTTGTTACGCCTTAGTCTCCTGAGTCTCGTATGTACATTGCATGCACATGCAGAGCCAATTAAAAAAAACTTATTTGATATAYGTAAATTCAGCAAAAAGAAAGGGATAGGTATTTCTACAGTGATTAAGACACTTAAAGAGATGGATTGTAAACACAGATGCATAATTTCTTTGAAATTTACACATGGTGCTAATGGTTACCTACTCATCTGTTCATTAAAGTTTTTTTCTTTCTTTTCTGTCTCTCCTGTTAAAAAATCTTGCAGTCGTTTGTGAAAGATTATATGATTTCTATCACAAGACTTCTGCTGGGACTTGACACCACACCAGGATCTGGGTTTCTTTGTTCTGTAAGTTATTTTAAAAAAATAAATAAATTAGTACAGAGTACCAGAGAAGATTCTGTACTGTCTACAAAATACTTCAACTTTCTTTGTATGGCATTTCCTTTTGTGAAAGTCCAAGAAAGGCCATCTGTTTCCTTTTTCATCAGGGAGAAGACGAGGAAATTAAACAGAAAACATACCCATTTTTAGTTCYGTAGCAAAAAACATCTCCCTAAGAAAACACAATGCGTTCTATTAAGCAGAAAAATTGGAAAGTCAGGAAAACACAGGAATAGTGCATTTTATATGAAACAGCAATGGCAGTTCAGCAGCCAATTTAAAAATTAAATATATAAAAACCAGGAAGCACTTCCTGTATTATACAGCCTGGCCGGGACTGTCTCCCAGACCCCATTCCTATGGGCAATAAAGGGCACAAGTAGTTTTTATGTAAAGATCAGATGTATTAAATCACTAGGTGTTGTAGTTAAAAAGTCATCTTGTTATTATATATGTCAATATTCCCCAATGCAATTTAAATGTGTATATACATACACACATAAATTAAACAACTGAAGTCATTTCTACTAAAACAAACCTCACCTTTCTGTTTTCTCCCACACCCATCATACCCTGCGTAGTAAACAGATAAATACCAGTTGAGCTATTTACAAGTTGCTTTGTGGGAATCTACAAAGAATGGCAGGAAGTTATCAATGATGCTTTAAGAAAGTTGTTTCAATAAAAATTACATATTTCTTGGTCAATCATTAAKCTTCATTACAGTGAATGTAAGAGCACTTCAAAGTACAATTGAATCTCTAAAAAGGAACTCATATATCTCRAAATAAAGCTAGTAATGAAATAAGTGAGCTTCATTTAAGACTTCTTTATGCCACTTATGCTTAGTGTATTACTTCCTCCCCACTCCCTTGTCCCCACATATTCAGCCTGCAGTCTGGTGGACAAAATTAAAATTACTCATGCACTGCAGTCTGTCCACACCAGTTTCTTATTGCTGACAATACTGAAGTTTACTCATTTATATTTTAGTCAAATATAAACACTAGGTGAAGGCTGCCTTGTAAGTTTTAAGTAATCTTAAACCAAGACCAGAAGTTCATAATGCTAAACTGCTTCCATTACAATGTCTTCTAAACAGGGAGAAAACATAAGAAACAGTCTGACAAACCCAACAGAAGTTACAGATTTGTTGTGGAGCAAAGGTGCAATACTACAATAGGATAATTACCAGCTAGTGTTTAGTTTTGATTTTTTTTTCATGAGTAGCATAGTGAACAAGTGATAAGCCCTCAAGAGTTAGAAGTCCTCCTTCCTATTTTTATCTGTTCAGATGAAGATCACAGAAGAGGATCTGTGGATTAGGACATATGCCAGACTGTATCAGAAGCTTTGTTCCTCTACAGGAGACATTCCAATTGGAGTCTACAGGACAGAGTCCCAAAAGCTTG
Organism: Parotia lawesii; assembly: GCA_003713295.1. Taxonomy (NCBI): domain Eukaryota; kingdom Metazoa; phylum Chordata; class Aves; order Passeriformes; family Paradisaeidae; genus Parotia; species Parotia lawesii. Next base: position 1,959,256 of record RAHM01000144.1, on the reverse strand, counting down.
CAACATCYGAGGTGGGTCAGTTCACTGTGCTTTTCTGTGTGTTTGACTGCAGAGTGCAGAGGTCTCTGCTGACATGTGGATGGTCACACTAACCCRGGCTGAGCCCCAGGCTCCAGGGGTGCCCAGAGCCAGTGGACACCTGGGCTCTGATTCCTGGGCTCGCCTGCAGGGAATGGATGGATGGGAAACAGCTGGGCAYGGCCAGGACAGGCTGGGGAGCGAGCTCTGCTCTGACCTCACCTGTGTTCACTAATGGCCATGTCAGTAACAAACCCTAGAACCAGGCCCTCTTGTGTCAACTGTGGCTGAAAACAGGTGGCATTTCACTGCTCATGTGACCTCTGAATTCATTCTCTTGTTGCTCATTTCTAGTTAGTGTTATTCAAAGTATTGTGGGATCTCTCTAAGTGTAGCTGCCAAACAGCAGTAATATTTTATACATGTATTTCTGTGTTTGCCACAGAAATGTGTACATTTCCCCATCTCTCTGTATACAAAGAACGGCAAAAATACTTTTTCCTGGCTATTTAACATACTTTTTTCGTTTGGGCAGTTTTGATTTCTGTCACATATTATCCATTTGTTTATGTGACCATTACAACTGCCACCTCATTAAACCATGGCTTTAAAATGCAACAACTCTCTCCTTTCTTCTGAAATACTCAGACATAGTTTACACTAATTTCCAAGACAGGCAATTTATACTTTATTTTCCATATTGCAGAAAAATATTAGAAAACATTAAGGCATATAATGCTTAACTGCCAAGATTTTGTTACTTCTTGAGGAAGTAACAGCAGAAGTTAATTTTTTAAAAAAGGGTGACAAAAAGCTGTGCAAGATTCTGCCCAGTTCACTTTGTGCATATCTCTTTGTGGACCACTGCTATCTCTGCAGGTGGCTTTTACAGCTTAGCCAGTGGACTCTATGATTGCAATAATGTCTGTTGTACTATAGCAGCCTTAACATAATCCAGCAAAATCATTCCTTGGAGAAGAATGTAGTCAGTCTCACTGCTAATATGAAAAAAAAGTCTGTCACAGCTTTCCACAAAACAGAGGACATACCAGATTTTCAGAATTCATTAAATAAGGGTAAGATAAAATTCATGGCAATGCTTTATTCTCACATTCAGGGCCGGCTATTTAACTTCAGGTCCAAAAAAAGAGAATAGGAGTTCTGCTCTGACTTCCTACCAACTTTCACAGGTAATCTCACAAAGAATTTGAGTTAAATCAGGTAGAGGAGTAAGGAAGGGAGGYTGGAGAAACCTCCTTGTTAAATTTTCAAATTGTGAGATACTGGACCAATGTGAAAGAATGTTCATTTATTAAGTGAAGAAAAAGCAGTTTTTGGTCTTTTTAAACTGAAGGCTCTGAATGCAGATCCCCAGTGCTATTTTTCACACAAATACTTGTTCCATTTCTTGTTTAGTGAGTGAGAATTTGTGCAACCTTCCCCTCTAGAGAGGGGCAGGGAAATCTCTCTCACCTACTTCTTCCCCAGAATACAAAAGAGCAACATCTATCTCTGCATCTGTGGCCTTTATGGATAGAGACCTACAAATACAGAGAGGCTGAAAGCCCCAGTCTTTCTGCAAAGTGTTTATTTTGAAGTTAAAGGAATTTTTGACTAATTTCATTAATGAAGTATTAGCATGGTTTATCATTTTAGCTTTTCAGAACATTAAGCCAGAAAAATGTCATTGGGTAGGATCTTTAAAACGGAAATAAGAGAAAAGTAATTCACTCTTTTTACTCAGGAACTATGAACTTCTAACCATAAATTTGAAGGTTTATAACTCAGAGAACCTTCAATACAATTATCAATTTGAGTTTAAACAGACATAAKAAACGAAATTTGTACTGCACATACCTGGATGCTGTCAGGTAATGACATGGGTAACTTGAGTCACGAGGACAAAATATGCCAATATTAATATTTAATATGTACAGTTTATCCTTTGGCACTCCCTTTTTTGTGATGCAAAYGAGAAGCCCTCACTTCAATGACAGATACTCATAATTTCTTTAAAAATAAGCAAGTTTTCAGTGACCCAGTAACTAAATAACAAGTGGATCTAGCCCGCCTCTSAATGACTGTCACACCTATGACCCAAACCATTTCCATTACATTCAAAAATTATAAGAAAGAGATATGAAATCATTTTTCATTACTTATGTGGCTGCTTTTCTGTGGCTCCTGTTTAACGTTCCATATTTGTTTCTTTAGATTCACTTCTGTTTAAATTGTCTTTTGTTTTCTTTTTCCCCTTCCTTTGTCAGTCACGAGACATGGCTTCACAAGTAAGTATTTGCTTATTGTCTGCCTGTTTTGGGGTGTCCTGGTTGAAGCAAGCCCCACRCAGCTCCTGGCTTGCTCACTCCCCCCAAGGTGGGATGGGGAGAAAACTGAGAGGCTGAGAGGGAGAAATCTTGTGGGTTGGGGTAAAGTTATTCAGTAAGTTAAGCAAAAGCTGTGTGTGAAAGCAAAGCAAAGAATTTGCTCACAATTCTGATGGGCAGGTGGTGTTTGGCCATCTCCAGGAGAGCAGGGCTCCATCAGGCACAGCTGGGAAGACAAATGCTGTAAGTTCTCCCATTCCTTCACCTTCCTGCAGCTGTTCCTGCGGAGCACAGCACCACGGATGAGGGATATCACTTTGATCAGCTGGGATCAGGTGTCCTGGCTCTGTCCCCTCCCAACTTCTTGTGCTCCCCCCCAGCCCACTTGCTGCTGGGGTGGGTGAGAAGCAGGAAAGGCCTTGGCTCTGTGTAAGCACCACCCAGCAGTAACGAAAACATCCCCATTATCAACACTCTTTCCATCACAAATCCAAAACATAGTCCCATGCAGGCTGCTGTGAAGAAATGTAGCTCAATCCCAGCCAGAAACTCAAAATTAGGTTAAATTGTGGGAGTAAAATCTTCACAGATAATGGAACTATGCAATGCATCATCCTTGAGTAAATGGATCTAAACACTGTTCTGGACACAAACATCTTGCTAAAATAGCTGGAAGCTGACAGACTGGGACTTTCAAAGAAGCCTGGTGAATTCTGATTCCTTTTGGGCCTGCTCCTGTTGAATTCTGAAGATAACAAATCATCTTTACAATGAAAAGATCATCTGGTGAAAGCCTTGATCTTTAACACCTTAATGCTAGTGGAGCAAAATCTCCAAGTTTATCATAAAAGGARTATGTGGCTGTACTTGGTTTAGAGAGCTTTTGGAGCAGAAAAGCATTTCTAGAACCCTGGATGCAAGGTAGTGTTCTTGGTAGGCAGAGCAGTAAAATTTAGTTAATACAGAACTTGCAGTGAGGTAAAAATAAGGCACTGCTTCAGAATGGAACAGATGAAACGACACATTCAAGTTATTTCACATTTTACACAGAGCTCCCAGGGAGCAGCAAGGCAAGGGAGCAAAAATCTAAAGTTAAYTGATGTTTGGTGTTATCACCACAGACACCCTCATCATCTCAAATACACACACTGGTGTGTCCGTGACTACATTGCCATTCCTGCCATGTGCTGACCCGCCTAATGTTTAGATTTTAGGGCATGAAACATCCTATTAGAACACCATGCCTGAGTGGGTCACAGATGTCTGGCAGCACAAGTGAGCAACCACACCCTTTAGGGCACACAGTGGGACAYGTGAGACAGGAACCTGCCTTTAAAAAACAAAAAACAAACAAAGCAAGGGTTTCAAGACAAATGTTTCTTCACTGTGTGCTACAGGAGTGACACCATGTCATCAGTCATGTGTCTCATGCACCAGATTTACCTGCTATGGAACAAGGAAATGAAATTCAATGAAAACAATCAAACCTCACAGTAATGATAGTTACGAAAGTATTTTTAAATTAAGTTCCAGACTGGTTAAAACAGAGGGGGACACACAGAAGTACTTTGCACTGGAGTTTTTGTGTGTTTAACAGCTGCCACTGGCAGACACACTTCTGTGCTGCATTTGAAAGAGAGTTTGAGCTTTGATTTTGCTTTGCCTTTAAAATTGAATTTTTTCCTCTTGCATACAGCCAAGGGCCATTCTGCMCAGCTTTCTCAACAGGCACGATAAAAACTTTGTAGTTGCTGTAGTAAATATTCAGCTTTATCACCTTCCTTTATGGTTTCAGCTCACCTATGCCAGTGTTTCAAAAGTGCAAGCTAAGGATTTGCAGATTCACAGAAACAAAAAACTTGTTCTTTTACTTGGCCTCTCCCATTTAATCTCCAGCTCAAAAAGTGACTTATGCTCCTGTAGTGATGATGGTTGGGATTGGTCCCTGCCTTTCCAGTAATGCTGCCAGCAAGTCCAGTTATTTGTTTTGTCAAGAGCTTAACAAGGAAAGCTGCCAAYGCAGGCAGGAAGAAAGGCAAAACAAGACCATCCTCTACATTCAGTTTGCATCAGATTTGTTCATACCAAATAGCTCCTTCCTGTCCATAAGTAGCACCTTATCCTATGGAATGTACTCTGCCTACCTTAGTCCTTGCTGTAAAATGCACACAACCCCAAAATGACAGTCTAACAAACAACATCAAATTGCATTCCTGTTCAAAGAGATCCAGGTTCTCTCTTCTGCCCTAACATCAGCGGAGTCAGTAACAAAACTTAAAAAAATCATGTAGTTTAAAAAAAAAAAAAAAGAAGAAATCCCTTTTCTATTGCAGACTAAGCTGAAGAGCCTCAATAAATTAGCTGGTATTTACATGAGGCTTATTGCAAGATCCTAGTGTAGAATATTAAAAATGTGATTTTACTTGAAGTGCTACAACATGAACATCTGTAAGGTTCTTTTTAATTATGGGGTTTTATTGGGTTTGTTTGTTGCTTTTTTCTTTTACACAGATAAAAGCTAGTTGGTGCAAAAGTGAAAAATATAAGCGTCTTTCACACTGTACCCAGCTTACTCATATCAAATCCTATTTTATGGACTCCAGAAACCTCAGATTCTGTGGTGAGCCTCTTACAGATAGGTTGTATTCAGCACTGATGAGGTCAACAGAATCTTGCTTTCAGACTTCTTCTTAGCAGGAAAAGGCCATTCAGTAGCTCCTTGGTTAAATTTGCTTTATTTGCCGATCACTACCAGCATATTCTGTTTGAGGGGATTCACACAAACTCAGCCTGTTCATTTGCATCATCTTTGTTTTATACTTCATGTATTTATTTTAAACACTCACCACATTGACATCAGTGACCAGTAACTTGGCAATGTGTATGCAATGACAGCAGCAAGGACTTTGCTATTTCAACATCAATAAAAGACATTCAAATAGCACAAGAATAACTCAGGGTTATAAGGAAGTGGTTTTGAAACTAGAAGCTAACACTGCTCGTTAAATCTAAGATACAGATTGAAACAATTTCGAAGCTATCTTTTGAAATGCTTCCTCTTATGTTCCCTAGGAACTTTTGTATGTTAGAAATGCACCTGTAGCCCATCCACCAGTGTTATTTCAGTACTTGTACGTTCACAGACTATTGGTCTTATTTGGGTGGCATAAAGAAAACACAGTCACAGAGGGACAGATTTTGGCTCTTAATTATGGGGGTTTTTGTCACTATATGAGTGAAATAGCATCATCACTATTCTTTAAGGTAGGAATCAATCAGCTCTTTCACAAGAGGTGCCCTGAATCACACTGAGGGTTACTGCATCCTAATTTCATGTGTGCTGGAAGGTCAAGAATGCCTGGGAATCCGAGACACAGTTAACAGGAACATTTCTACCTGTGGCCTTAAGAGAGTACTGAAAACAGTGCAGCCAAAGTTGAACCATTACTTAATGAATCCACAACACACATCTAAACAGCAGTTAGACAACTTGAATTTCTGAAAACATGCAGACTGGGAAGAAAGTGGAGAAGTCATTCTGAACTGGGTCCTAGATTCAGGAGGGGCAGTATCAGAAGGCTAAAGTTGCTCTTCTCAGAATCACAGTGCAATTGGGCACAAAGTAACACTTACCTGCTTTTGCACTTGACAAAAGTATTTATAGTATAAATGAGCTTCTAACATGAAAAGTCAAAGTCTAGTAAAGGGTGCCCAATTCAGGAACACTTGCTAAGTACAAAGAGCTGAATCCCCTCAGCTCCACTGCAGCCAAACCCCATGTCCAACTGCACTGTTGGAAAGAGGAGAGAACATCTTCTTCTGCTTTCATCTAATAAAGCCCTTCATCGCTCTTGTAATTTTCCTTTCTAGTCTCAAATCTCCATCAGCGTGGAGGAATGGGAGGACACCAAAGACACCAAAGACCAGTTCAGTTGCCGCGGCAATCACCGGAACTCAACATCCAGTGACCAGTCCGACCACCCGCTGCTGCGGAGGAAGAGCATGCAGTGGGCACGGCGCCTGAGCAGGAGGGCCCCCAGGCACTCTGCTAAAACTGCTGAGAAGATCAACCAGCAGAGGATGAACCTCTACAGGAGGTCAGAAAGGCAGGAGCTTGCTGAACTCGTGAAGAACAGAATGAAGCACCTGGGCCTTTCTCCAGCAGGATACGGTACCACTATTACAGTACTTCAATAGCAACATTAGCATTGTGCAAGATGAACTTATTTGTAAGAGATAATGGAGCCATAAACAAAATATTCAGTTTATGATAATGGTTTTTGTTTTGTTGGTTTAGGGCTGGGTTGTTTGTTTTTTTCATTTACCAAGAGTAACTTGGAGTGTTTTTAATGCATTCTATTATCACCCATTCCTATGCTGAGATGGAAGGCTCAGAAGGCAGCATGTCAATCACATTTATATTTAGCAGATGATATGTGTATGCTGAATATATAAACATTCCCCAGTCATTGAAAAGCTGCACCATATTTCCACAAACCTCTTGAAATAAAGATGAAGACAGGGCTGTTGGGAAGTTCACTCATATGTCAAGGCAGGGGGTTTATATGTGAAGGATATTGCCTTTTCCCCACAGTTTTCAAAAATAGTGCCAAATTATCACATTAAAGTCATTTTTAGAAAGCATGTTTCACTAGGTCTTTAGATGCCATTTTTATCCATCAAATCATTCTCCAGCAAGGCTGATGTTGGGTTGCTTTTTAGTTTGTAGGATTGTTTTGGGGTTGTTTAAGCTATGGACAAGAGTTCTGTAACACTTTTTGACACGTACACCACAGGTGGCTGGGTTGCCTTCCTCTGGCCTTGGCTCTGTAGCATGTTGGGCGGAAACCCCAGGACCGTGGGTTTTAATTTCCTAGAAACACCAGGAATTTCTAGATATGTAAACACAGGCTCTTTATTCCACACCTCATCTGGATAATTTCTATGCCTTCTGTCTTTGATGTTTCTATACAACTCTCTGCAGAATGATTCAGGGGTTTCACAGGCCACAATAACATTTGATCAAACACAAAAACATTTTGTAAATTTAATTCGTATTTATACTAGTAAGAACAAAACTATTGCATTCCTGCTTTTCTTTCCAAATCCTAGTTAAAAGCCAAAAGTAAGCATTCATTTCATTACTCAAATTTAGGACTATTAGATACCATCTACAGAGCAGCAAAATCTTGATAGTTAAATGCTTTACCTGATTACATTTATCTGATTCTGAGTTATACATTTTCCTAAAAAGCTAGAGAGGATTTAACACAGAAGCACTGCCTCTCCTTTTGCCTCTCCTCTTCAGCCTGATCAGATTAAAACCAGTCTCACTGCAGCAGCACAAGGAGTATGCCAAGAGAAAATGATACAAAGATTCTGCAATGGCAGCTACGAAAGTGTAGCTTAAACCTTGAAAAAAAATTATCAGCCTTCATCTCAACACATCATTAGGAGAACAGTTAAAAATGCAAGAAAGACATACCAATTTCCATTTATACAGCCTTCACATTTCAAGCCCTTGGCACAGGTGATAAAAGGAAAGTGCTTCCTAGATAAATAGAAAAAGGGAAAAAAAKGTTTGTGTTGACCAAAGCTGGAGATGGATGAGAATGCCATAYACCCGCATTAAACCTTGGTCATCATTTGAACTTGATGCCAGCCAGGCACAGGAGTCCCTACTCACCACAAACTTACTGAGCTGCAGGACAGATTGGTAAATCACACTGAAACTGGGTTAGATTCAAAATTGCTGTGACTGCAAAAAACCAGAAGATTTTTAAAACATTAGAAAACAGGATGTTTCAGAGCTGATAACTCAAAAGATAATGATGTCAGGTAGTTTCAATCCGAGTACAGTTGAAAACAGATTGCTAAACTTATTTGAAATCACTCTGGCACCAGACACTTTTTTACAGCTCTATGAACTTTCATCAAATTAATTTGTCAGAAATAATGCCTTTCACAATTCATTGTTAAATGTAATTTATTTGGTACTTTGTTTTTCCTTGTTCTCTAGATGAAATGAATGATCACCAGAACACCCTTTCTTACATCCTGATCAACCCTTCTCCAGACACAAGATTAGAGCTGAATGATATAGTGTAAGTTAAAGCACACATACAAAAAAAATAAAGTCACAAGACGTGCAAAACAATGTAATATGGAGACTTCTATTTAAAGAGACATCTAATTATACTATTTATGTCCGTATTTAAAATATACATACAAATATATAATACATATATTTGTAATGTTCTAAACCTATCATCTTCCTATTACTCTGATTTTTAAATTGAAAAAAATCTAACCAATGCTACCACAGGAACAAAACTAAGCACCTTCAAAGTAAGTCTCTAAGTCTTCCCCAGACCTCTTCAGCATTACAGCTCTGTGCACTTACCCTGGCTTGCACCACCTTGCTTTAGTAACAGCTGTAATTTCTTTTTGTAGATACTTGATCCGACCCGATCCATTGACTTACGTTCCAAACGCTGCGCCCAGCCGAAAGGACAGCTTCTGCAATACAGTGGGACAGGACACCAGGGAGGAGACACAACTTTGATATGTAACTCACCACACGATTCAGAGACAATTTTATACACGTTGTTTCCACTAACCATTTTGCAAACTGAGCGGTACATTTTATTCAGATTTTGGAAACAAAATGACAGTGGGTAAGTGACCAAATGCAGAAATGTGGTGCCTAGAAACTCCGATTTCAGGGATTTTCAGGCTTGTGGCCTGTTCAGTATGGTAGTTGAACTTTGTCAGCATAACAGAATGATGACACCTGTTGCTATTTAACCCATATGAACAAATGTCAGATTCCACCATGTTTTGCTTAGATRCTCCTAAGCGTATTTATGCAGCTGGCAGCATGTCAGTGACTGAGCTTCTGACCTACATCAGATTATCTGATGCCCATAGAGAGACAATGCCTAATTTGTAGTAGCAAAYATGTTAATACCTAAAGCTGCCAACAAGGCTTTGCGTGTCAAAAACTCAGTCTTTGAAATAATTTTCAATCTCAGCCTGTTGCCCATTTGTATTAGTACAGATTAGTTTCAGTCCTATTGTAGCCTCCAGGACCTGAGTTTTTGTTCCTCGGGTTTACATGGATCAGGTTGAATGACACAACCTGGTCACACCACAGAGGTTGAGATTGAGAGCCATCAATGGAAGAGGAGCACAGCTGCAGGAAAGTCCCTCTCACCTCACACAGGCAGCCCCCCTACATGGCAGAAAACTGGGAAGTTCCTGTGTGAAGCTGCATACAGTGGTAGCTCAGGTGAAACACAACCCTTTGAACCTTGGTAAATTTTTCTATAGAAGCCTGAATAGACTACAAACCCGAAAGTGAGAGCATCCCTCTAGGGAATGATTCCTACAACAAGCCCTCACATTTTCATGAATATGCCAGAACTGCAGTTGTCCAAAGCCTTTCATGCCCAGTCATCCAGATTACCCAAAAGTGATACATTTTCACATGAAATTATGTATCTCATTGAAAATTAAAGTAAGTTATWACCCATTCCACCAAATGAATGTAATTCCATATAGCGTGTAAAAGCATTAGGGATCTAAAAACTACTTTGGCATGAACTACACAAGAAAGCATCTGCTTGTGTAGGAAGCAAYCACAAATGGTCAAGCTCTCTAGAGAATTAAGCGTGTCTGTCCATGATCTTCCAAGATCACTGTCACAAATGGGGAAGAACATACTTAAGGTTTTAAACCCCCTACTGTTACAATTATCCACAAAGAACTGGTACAAGACATTTGGCAGGTAGCCTAATCTGGAAAAATTGATTATTCTCTGAACTCCCCTGTACAAGTAGGACTACTTGTACAAAAAAAAAAAAAAAATCAGTCAAAACTGTTTGTATCCTCTTTTATTAATTGGTAGAAGCACATTCTATTTCTGAAACCGAAACCACAACCAAGTTGCCCAGTGAGCAGCTCCTGGATGTGAGCATGTTTATCAGCATGGTAAAGATATTGAAATCAAGTCATGTTCATATTAGGAATGACAACTAATCTGCTCTTACTTCCTGCCTTCCTCTTAATGATTCCAAGGTTTAACAATTCAGTGGTTCTGCTTAGAGTCCATTATTGTTCAGTGCTTTTCCGCACACTAGGCATTCATCAGATTATTGAGAGGTAAAGATAAGGTATTTCAAATGGGCACTGTGGGAAACAAAGAAACAATTGAAGCAGCTGCACAGACTGAAGTCTTCATTTTTTCAAGAAGCAGTATATGGTAAAGCATCTTGTCCAAGACCTGTCATAGAAGTTACCCAGAAGAGTTTGCATGTGCAGTGTGAATAACTTTTCTATTTTTAATACCTTCAGGGAGAAGACTCTATTCCAGTTGAATATTTTTTTAAAAAATATAAGTTTCTTAAAAATGTTCATTCCAAAATATTAGGATGATCTGTTTATTCATACTGAAGGCTTTTTTAATGGAGTATCTATGAGGCAGAGAGGATTCCAGAACCATGGCTATCCTTCAGCAGGCAAGCTGGATACTCTGCTGTTAGTGGGAGTCAAGGTTCACAGGAATTACCTTTGTGTGTGTGTATAGTACACACCACTGATGTAAGGACTCTCTGCCAGAARAATCCATAGCAAGGGCTTGAGTCCTCACATTTAACAGCCCATAAAGCAGCAGAAACAAGCAGTCAGGTGTGTCCATTTCCCCACTTAACTCAGCAGAATTGCTGCTCAGCTAGATTGGAATAGTGGCATCTAATGTGACCTGGTATTTCTCCAGGCTTAATGAATTTCTAATTGCTCATTAGCCCCAGAAGATTTGCTAAAGCAAACACAAAGACAGCTGGAGACACTTGGAGTCCCTAAAATGAATGCAAGGCAATCTTTGTGAACAAAACACTTAATTCTCTTCAAAATCTGCTGGAAGACAAGCAAGGTAATAAAAACTAACAGCTTCTGATGAAGCAGAAGTTCTAATAACTCATGAATAATACATCACAAAGTTCAGCTATTSAGAATAATACTGTCTTTCATGTTGAAAGCAGAACAGGTTTGCTTCCTCTGGAATATCTTCACAGACAGACTGCATTCTAGTGGGATTTCGGTCTTCCAAGACCACCCTAAGCACCACTACATTAACCCTGAATGAGACAGTGTGCACAGTCTCTCAGTGGCCACAGATGTGATTCTTTAATGCTCATCCTACAGGCAATCTTATATTCACACACTTTTTTCTCATCATCATTATCAGAAATGTAACACAAGCCTAAGTGGACTAGAGACCAGACTGAGGAACAGGAATCTCAAGGCTCAGTGCTGGAGAAGGGATGATGAAGTTCTAGAATGAGCAGGGTCAAATGACTGTTGAACAGAGGAGTTTGAGCTGGCAACAGTTCACTCAGTAGAGAGAGAAATGTGGAGCTGTGAAAAAAAGATTATTTCSATCTGTGCTTAACTGTGTGTATTTCTCCTCCTGGCTCACTTCTATCAACAACTCAAAGATGCCCATCTTCCCCAACACTGCCTTAGCACAGTCCAAGCAGTTTGGTACCCAGAGTCACAGACCCAGAGAGGGAAGTGCTAGCTGATAATAATTGCTTCATTCTCAAGGGAATGTCCAGCAAAGCCAGGCCTACCTATGAAAATGTGTTACCTAGTCTGCAATAAAAAAGTCACAAGAACTCTTTCAATGGCATGCAGTGTGTTTCCTTAACTGTGTCACTCCAATTCCACAACATACATGAATTCACATACAAAGGAAAAAACATCAAGTTTTTTAGTTTTTAAAACCTGCAGTGGAATGAATTAGTGAAGTTGTGGTACTTAGTCTCAGAAATTTATAGAGCAGTTATTTCCCAGCATCGATATTTTTTCCGCTCACAAACAACTCTGTCCTACAACTACACTTCAACAACTTCCAAGTATACAAATACATATTACTGAACGTTACATATCTTTATTTACCTATGCACCAGAAAATTAGCTAAAGAACAAATAAATTTTAGGCTTCAGCAGTGGAGGAGAACTGAAATGACATCAAATGCAGCAGAAGTAACACACGATTCTGTAGCTTCTAGAGGGCTGACAGCAACCACTCTGTAATTTTGGAACACCGACACATGGGATTTTGCAGCATTGAATTCCACTTGATATCCAATGGAAACCAGTCACTAAAATCTGGAAATTAATTAATTACATGAAGCAGTTCTATGCAGGTACATCAAGGTTATAAAAATACTTTTTCAAGGCAGTGCTATAAATGTAGAATTTATAAAATATGGTTATGGTTACATATTCTTGATATTCTATTAGAAGCAACCCTACCCACCTTGAAACAGATGTACAAWGAATAAATGTCTAAAGAACAGCACTTCAAATGTTCAGCCACTGTTCATTGTGCTTGGTACAGAATATGGACTGCAGGGATACAGGAAAAGAGTTACTAATTCATATTAAGTTATGAGAGATGAYCCAGACTTTGCTTCTTTTCATCTTCTGAAGTTAATTGAAAATATTAATGATAATGTTGTTATATACTTAATTATTACCTCCACTGCCAATGCAAGATGTCAGTAATGGTAATTCAACACAAGCATAAACTCCTGAGAGGCTTAAAAAGGCAAATATTTCTACTTCACTAAGTTAAAAACAAGCATTTGACATTTCTGTGAACTAAATGTTCTGCAAAATCTAGACTTTAAACTGTTACAATTTGCAACTGGCCCATGCTGACCAGGAGAGAGACTGGGAGGCAAAGAATGGAGGTGAAAGAGTAAATACTACTTCATGTGCATGAGGTATCTCAGACAAGTTGGGGCACCCTGAATGGGATTCTGCACAGGGCTCTGGTACCTTTAAAGCACACAGGTACCACATTAGCGATTTGACTAATCACTAACACCCACACTACCAATTACTGATCATAGGAAAACTTCTCTAGATCATTTCCTATTTCTTTTATCCTTTCACCAGTATGGGCTGGCTGATGAACTGGTTCATTTCACTGGCAATCCTATAGCTTTTAATAGTTTTAGCTTTGGTATTTATTCCTGCTAGGAGTTATAAACTCTCACTGCTTCCATAACTGTAGGSTGGTGTGGCAGACTCTACAGACACCAAATAAAAGCGGGGAATTTATAGCCTTATAGCCTTTTATCTGTGCTGCTTGTGCACTCAGCTTCAGGCTATGGTGAAGCTTCTATTACCTTATCTTATACAATCATGGAATCATTAGGGTTGGAAAATGCCTCCGAGATCATTTAGTCCAACCTTTCACCAAGCACTTCCATCCCAACTAAATCACAGCACTGAGTGCCACATCCAGTCATTTCTTGGATACCTCCAACAATGGTGACTCCACCACTTCCCTGGACAGCCTGTTCAAGTGCTTGACAACTCCTTCCATGAAGAAATTCTTCATGATAGCTGACCTGAACCTCCCCTGGTGCAGCTTGAGGCCATTTCCTCTCATCCTGCTGCTGGTTGCCTGGGAGAAGAAAYCAACCACCTTTCARGGAATTGCAGAGAATGATAAGGTCTCCCCTGAGCCTCCTGTTCTCCAGGCTCCTCATCAGACTTGTGCTCCAGGTCCTTCACCAGCTCGGTTGTCCTTCTCTGGACTCACTGCAGCATCTCAAAGTCTCCCTTGGACTGGGGGGTCAGAACTGGACACAGAATTTGAGGTAAGGCCTCACCAGTGCTGGGTACAGAGGGACAGTCCCTGGTTCTGCTGCCACACTATCCCTGATAAAAGCCAAGATGCTCCTGGCCTTCTTGGCCACACGCTGGCTCTTGGTCAGCTGCTGTCAGCCAGCACCCCCAGGTCCTTTTCTGCTGGGCCCCCACCTTCAGTAATTGCTGAATAACCTGGAGAACTTCATTGCCATTCAGGTAATAGGAGGACGCGTGAGGGTTGAGTTTGTTCGGTTTTGCTCACCTTCATGGGTTGTTATTGCACAACCATGACATGGTGCTCCCCACCCAGGTAAAGGGAATGGGCTTCAGAGTTCAGCTCACTACGTTGTTTAATGTAAGGCAAAGGTGTCAGCTATACMAGATGTCATGGCTACTATCAAGTAATCCAGCACAGCATATCATGTTTGTTTTCTTCTTCAGTCACACTGGAATGCCACGTGAGTACATTTAATGGTACATAGGCAAATTACATCAGAGCAGTATAAAATGAACACATTAACTTATTAGTTGCTAATGTAAGGTAAAGGTGTCAGCTACACAAGATGAAAAAATAAATTTCTTTGCTTTTACTTCAGTAGGGTTGATATGGCCTTTTGCTGTATTTTAAAATGGTATAAAAATTAATTGATGCATCATCCAAAACTAAATAAGGTACCAAGCAGTATTCACTCAACAGAGAAAGGCTTCTTTATGAAGGAAAAATCCTTTGAATTCAACCTAATACAAAACCTAGGCACCTGATTCAGGATGTCCCTGGACCTTTAAAGTTATCACTACACAGATGTTCTGTTCCTACTAAGAAAACATCTGCAGCTTTGTCCATCGTCAAAGAAAGTTCCTAGGATGCTCCAGGATGGAGCTTTCTCTTCTAACACGTGTGTTTCTTCTCTTGCAGTGTTTGCCAGTAGAGTATGTGCTCAYGTGGCCAAATGTGATGAGATGTAATTATTTTATTGTACACACAAGGAGAAAATGGGACCTTGTGTATGTTAAACAGTGAACGAGGTGGAGGTACTATTTTTACTCCCATTGCATTAAGACAAAACYCTACGTAAACATCTTCCAAATGTATAAATTTAATTGTTAAGGAAGCGTTGATGATTTTTGCAGCCAGGTCTCCAGAAAAGACGTAGCCAGTTCCTGAACAAAAAGGGTGGTATCTGTTACCTGGGAATTCTTCTTCTGATATGTACCATTTACTGGCTTTATTCCGAATAGGYCTGTGCCCTATCATTAAACAGCCTGTGAAATAGTTCTGTGTGGGAGGCGGGAGGGACCTGAGGAGCTTTTCAACCAGGTGCACTGTATTGACAAAAACGTCACTGTCTGTCTTCATAGCAAACCTCGTGCCACTGCAGTAAGAGGCCACCCACCTCATGCCCATCAGAGTTTTAAGAGTTAAGTTGTTTTAAGTGTCCAGGAAGTCCTGTTGGATAATACCGTGATATTGCTCGCTTTCTCTCAGCAGTACATCCTCATTTGCATCCTGGGTCTCGATGCCAAGCAGGAACAGCCGAACAATGTCAATGCCTGGCACCGCAGCTTCATTCCCCCAGGTCTTTCGGACGGCATCTCTTTGCTGAAGTTCAGCTGCGGTCGTTGATATCAGCAATACCAAGAAAGGTGCTTTATCTTTGCACTTCTCTTCTTCATTAATAATGAATGTAAATGACTGTGTCGAAGTGGATGTGTTTTTATTCTCAGATTTCTCATTTTCAGGTGGTAGTTCTCCATTTTCTTTCCCTGAGATTTGTTTTAAATTTGTAAACACCGTTTTAAGTAAACTCCTTTCACTTTCCACGTGAAGATCATCACTTTTAGCTAGAGCAGCAAGGCGAGCAGAATTATAAAAATAGGAAGTCAAACATATTGCTATAAAAGAGATGGCAAAAACCAGGAAAAGATTTCTCTTCATTTCGTAGGAGACAAGAATCCACTACAGCAGCCATGAGAGGATGCACAAAAAGCACAGACATTTTGTCAGAAGAGCAGCTAACTTGTCGTTGTTTTCCTCTGTGACACAGGAAGATAAAAACCGCCTTCAGGATTCTGGTTCTTCAGGATTCCTTTCATTTTGTTTATAAAAATATTATATTATTTGATTTTAGAATGAATTGTAAAAATGTTCATCAAAGACTAAAAAAAAAAAATCTAGAATTTCATTATTTAGTTTTCAAGCTTTTCTTCCTAAGAGAAATAACAGTATGATAAAAACAGTAAGAAATAAATGAAACTAAATAAGTACACTATTAAAAGTAATAATTTCATCAGCTAGAACAGAAATTATTCAAATCTATATTGAAATATTGAAATATTGAAATATATGTCAAATATAAAGACAGCTTAACTTCCTGTAGGCTTTACAAGAAGTTATCACATAACTGAATCACCCAAAGTTAATGAAATATTATGATTGATTATGGATTCACAGTGTTGGAGGCTATCATGATAAATCAAAAATTTGATACATGGCTGAAAGTGATTGTCTAGACTCTATAAAACATTCATGCAGATAGACTTTGAGATGAAATGTCCCCTGCCAGCAACAAACTCTGCAAAGGATGCTTGAAACAACTGGCTTAATCCAAATCCATACATTTTAAATGGCTTCAGCTGAAGGATCCCATCCTCCCAGACTGCAAGGACACGTAAAGTATTTGCACTGGAACTCTGCAAATACTGTAACTTTGGGTAGTTCTTTGGGATTCCCATAATAGCCAGTTTCACATTCTGGCTTCCTTCAATGAAACAATACAGAAATTTATCTAAGCCTTGGAGATGCTCCACAGTTTGCAGGGAGAAGGAGATAATCACACGTATCCCTCACACCATGAACKGGTAACACACAAGAATACCACCTGGAGGGAAGTGCAAGTTAAATGTGTTGAAGTGCTCTTCTGGTCTCTGAAGGGTTCTCTACATGTATTTGAAAGGGAGCTGCAGAAGTACGGTAAATCAGGTTTTTTCAGATTTTTTGTGCCAAAACACTACGTAACAGATGTGATGTGTAGCTCCCAAATAGCAAAATTAAATACTTATCATCTTTGAAAGTGTAGGTTCATCCCAGCCATACAACCATGGTATTTTTTGATGGATTCTTTAGTAGTTTCTTGCTGCTCCACAAAGAAATGACAGATTTAGGAGGACTGAAATAATCAGGAATCCTACCTCTGTTCCCACGGAGAATCTGAGGACAAGCTCACAGGTCCTTGGATTTCTGTTCTAAGTCTTCTCCAGAGGAATTGTGTATTAACACAAAGGAAAATGCAGCAGGACCTTCACCTTTCTTGTTTGATAAGGTAAAAATACTCTGTCGCTTGTAGCAATGAAGTGACAGTCTGTAAAATGAGACTGGATTTAATAATTTTAGAATAGGCAACAGAAATGCAAAGTAAGAAATTAATTTATGCTCAACTGTAATTTAATCTGGATAAAATAGATATTGTATAATCTGAATGTAAATTTGTGGTGGATAACCCTTGGCCAGCATCCAAACACTCACCCACGTGCTCACCCCACTTTCCCTCTCCTCAGGAGGACAAGGGGAGAAAAYAGGATGAAAGAGTTCATGGGTCAAGATAAAGGACAGGAAGATCACTCACTGGATACCATCTAGGACAGAAAAAACCTGGCCAAGATGAATTTAAATGTATTGCTATTTGGATAGTGAGAAACAGAGATGAAAATAAAAACCAGTACATCTTCCCCATCTTTTCCTGGGCTCAACTCAACTTCTTTTCTTGCCCCTTCAGCAGCAGAGGTGGGTTGGGGATTAAGGTCCTTCCCTCGTCCTCGTGGTCAAACAAATCTGCTCCAGTGAGAGCTCTCCAAGGGCCACGGTATCTTCAGGGAATGTCTGGCTACTGTAGGTTGAGAGGAAAAGGGCATAAGGATATTCTGTGATAAACGGGTCAGTAGTTTGATGCAGCTCACATCTATGACACACCTATAAAACATTAAGAACACAGCAAGTAATAGCTTAGCCCTAGAAATCTTCCATCTTACTTTTTTAGCTCTTTAGAAACTGTATGTTTTGGCATCATACATAATTAAACATCCAGGATCCAAAAAACAAAGTAACGTAGGAAAGAATATGGGCAGTACGACATCAGAGGTCGAGAGGCATTTCTGTACCCATTAATTGCTTTACTGTTATTTRAAATATAAGAACTTCAGCACATAAAAATAAAAGAGCAGAAGGTAATTTTCAATGTTCTAAGTGTATTCGTTATTCTAAGTTTTCTTGATTAAACTAAAAATATTTTGTCAAAGTCTTTGACTTCTGTTTGTTTTGACAGCACAATTCCATTAGGTGAAATCCTGGTCCCATTGTGGAAAGAACAGAAACTTCTAAGAAGGCTTTTCTAAGAGGCAGCTAGAAGATTTATTGTTTCAAGTTTGACTGAGTTATTACAAGATTAGTAGAAAATTCATGCTGCTAAAGAGCAAACGGTACCTATGTCTTCAAAAATAATTATAGTTTATCTTGCTTATGACTTTTTAAAATGCCAAGAAGCTCTCAAAATACAATACTCCTTTTCTATTATAATTTTTCACAGAAAAAAGAAAAATACTTTAGAAATAAATGCTTACCCACAATAATTACCCATACCATTAAACCCAAACAATTATAATTATGAAAATTATTTTTCTAAAACCAACTGTGTAGCAAAATGCAGTGTATATTAGGTTGCCTTGGGATACACTGATTATTCAGACGCACATGCATTTAACTACATTCAGATTATAAAATTACTTCATATGTGCTAAAAGCCCCCCATAATTAGGCCTTATTAAAATAATAAAAAGGAAGAAGATGACTGAAAAGGAGTAGAGAAAAACAGGAAAGGAATTAGAAAAAAAGGAAAATTCATATGGTACTGTTTCTTTACACTCCTGTTTACGTTATCTTTTCCTTTTTTATTCAAAAAAGACAGATGTGACAGCTCATGAGTGAAAATCTACCTCACTCCGTTCTAATTCTACCCTATCTCATCACAGATTTTGGCAAGATTTAAAAATAAAAACCAACTCCTCACATTGTAGCAATGCTTTGATATTTTCCCAGCTTCTTGAAGTAATGAATTTTGAAGTCAGGCCATTCAAGGTGCACCCACAAACGGCAAATTTCCAAGTAATCTTTTGAGGAAATGTCAGGTGTGTTTGAAGGTGCAAACAGCAGGCTGGCAGAAAAGTACTAGATAAAGCCGATTTAAGCTCAAATTGCCAATTGACAAACACATCACAGCATCTTGACTACTTAGTCTTGGTTTAGTTAAGCCAGCTTTAGGCATATTGACTAAATGTCCATAAAAGGATGAGCTGGGGAGCGAGGAAAGAGCAGGAGATGCACCCACCTAACCTAAAGGCAGCGTCTCCTGGAGAGCGGCTCTGCCAGGGYGCTGCCCTGCCCTGCAGCCCTTCTGGCTCAGCACAGACTCACCAGGCCCTTGGGAAGGGCAGGATGTGCAAAGTCCTGGCCCCACCTCCTGCTGGCTCTGTAGGAGCACCCAGGGACGGCCCCGGAGTCAGTGAGATGAACCAGTAACTGCTCAACTCCTCTTGTTTGAAACCTGTATTGAATTTCAAACCCATGGACCACAGCATTCGGAGGATTAACTGGGGCATCTCAGCGAAACTTTTTCTCGGTGGTTATAAAGAGAAGCAGAGATTGCAGTTTCTGTCTGTACTAGTWTATTGTTGGGTTACAGGTGAAAAAAAGCTGTCTTAAAACCACCCAAGGAGCAGAGAGCTGCTTGTACTCCCTTTTACCTGCACCATTTGGCTTCCCAGAGAACCCAGGTAACCCTTCTGTGGTTTGCACATAGAAACTCATCTAAACATGCACAGCTGAGGTGTGACATGGATCGGTGCTGGAGAGAAGAGGGYGAGCAAACAAAATTATCTTGATATGTACTGTTGGAAAGGTCTACATTCAGTTTTTCAAARTCTGAAATAGGATTTTTTTAAGAGTAAAAGACGTGGTATGTGATCTTTAGAACCACTGTCTGTTACAATGATTACAGCAATTTGAACAGCAAATGGCTTAATTAACTGTGAAGAGAATTAAGCACTTTTCATAAAGCACTGAAGAAGTATAATAATAACAAYTGCACATATTTAAAGGAGCATATGGAATTAATTTAAGAAATGTATAAAGTATTTATCTGCTAGGGTAGTGTAAAATCTTTGTATGTGTCCTTTTCTGATTTCAATTATGCCTAGACTGAGCTACTTTCATCAAAATGCTACTTCTACACAGGAATAGTACTTTTTTTTTCCACTGGATTTTTTTTTTTAAACCAGAAATATGTGAAAAACTGAAGAAGAAATTTAGGTTCTTTTTTTCCTTTACATAAGTGCACTGTGGATTTAAAAAGAGTCTCCAAAGAGAACTGAACAGCAAAAGCTATCCTAGAATTTGCTTGTCTCTAGTTAGCTGCTATATAATTTTTTCTTAATGTACACATGAAAATATGGCTGCTAAATACTTAATCACATATAAACAGCACAATTCCCTTCCTGTTTTTATGCAAGTGAAGTGCAATAAAATTTGTCATGGGACAAAAGGAGAGCAGACTGCCTGAGAGGAGCCAAGCATTTCTTGTTAGTCTAACAAAAGTGCCCTACCAGAAAATATCTACTGGTTTAATTTAATTATTACTAGCAAAAGCAGGGGTGAAGAAGGTGAGGGAAAATAGTTCTACACACAGTCCCTGGTATCTCCCTCTCTTCTGTCATGTCACACTCACCTTGTTTAATGCTCCTCTGGTGGGGTCCTATGAGTCAGTGGCCCCAGATTTTCTCAAGAAGAAGATGGACAAGGAGAGCAGTTTATGGCAAATTGCCAGTGCCTCACAGTCTCTACCAGGAGGAACATTCTGATGTTGCTGGCAGTGTCTTTGCTACTCAAGAACTCAGCAGTGCTAATTTCTGTGTGTTTTCCAAGACAACACTTTCCTCTTTCTTTCTTGGTTCTCAATTGCACGTGAAGCCTGACTTTATTACACGTGCTGTGTTGACTTTGGGTATTTCCTCCTTGTGTTCTCTGGCTAAATGACTCTGACTAAATCCAGTTTATCCAGCTGCCAGCAGTGCATTCTAGCAATAAGTAAGTAGATACTGGTCACACTTTTCCTTGGTTATCAGCCCATATCTCCATTCTCCTGTATTACCCTACACTTCCCTTTCAGGGCCATGGAACAGGTACTCAACACAGAATAGCTATTTGCTGCAGAAATAAAGACAAATAACTCACAGGTGTTGGGCCACACAGTTGTGGAAAGCCAAAGWAATTGAGTAACAGGAACTAATTCACTACACAATTTGTTGTCCCAGCTTTAAAAAGCTAGAACAAAGCTCTAGCCCCCATCCTGTTAACTGACCTGAAGAAAGAAACAGAATCTATGTGAACTATAAGCAAGGGTGTGCTTGGAAGCATAGTACAGGGAGTAATCTAGTAATGCTACAGCAATTTACTGTCTCATGTCTGGGTTTGTGTTTGTTTTGTTTTTCTTTTAATTAAAATAAACTGCACTGTCAGCAATCATTAGCAATATACAGATAAGAGAACATTGGTTCATATCTACCGGGATCATGTGGGGATTTATAAAAGGTGCCAGGTGACCAGTCTCCCTTAGAAAATGCCATTCTAGTGGAAAGGAGAATGACACTTTCTCACCAGCAAAGATGCTGAGCATTGTGGAGCAGTACTTCTGAAGGATGACATCCTCCACAGTTTTAGGTTCTTTGGCAGAAACAAACAGACTATAAGTATTCATCTGCGTAAACAAAGTGTGAGGTTGAGAATGAATGAATGAATCTGTTGGTCTACAGATCTCCTAAGAGAGCTAAACAGAGACTTTAGCATGGCTTTTAGACCACAAGTCACCTCAAAACAGTATCAGTTTTAACCATGTCATTTCTGACAAATGTCTGCTTGTACCTTTCTAATGTGTATTTCAATAACTTAAACCCTGTAATCTTCCAAAGCATCTGTTTAATGTAATGCCTCATTACGCTATTTCCTTAATCCCAACTGATATTCCCATGCTACTTGAATTCCTTACCTCTTGAAGCACTGAGAAAAAATACTTTTTCTCTGTGATAACTTCTCCCTTGTCCCTTCTCAGACTTCACTTGACATGTTTGCTGAACTTCCAACCACTCTCATTCCTCCTTCTCAGTTCTCTCCAGTGGATCCACACCTACCTGAAAGGACAAAGGGGACTCATTACCTCAGGTGAAGCCTTTCCCTGGGGAAGGAGAATGGAAGGATTACTTTGTGTGTCCTCCAGGCTTTCTCCCTGTTTGCACACTTTTTTTTTTTTTTTTTTTTTAACCATTAGATTGCTGATCCACATGATCTGCTGTGTGGTGACCCACTTATTTCTGGCAAAGCAGTGTCTTCAGTGAGCTCTCGGTGCTTCTACATAGATTATGGAACTGATGTACCTTCCATTATAATCACTTTAGACCCCTTCCTGAGTTTGGCTTTAGAAAGCTGTGCGATCACTGTGCCAGCCATTGTCACTGCAGACAGAGCACCGACCACCCTGTTGAATATTTCTTATCTAAATACTACRCCACTGAAGATATTTGACTCTTTAAAGATATTCAGAAGTGCATCATTTAAATAATAATTTAATAATTCAGTGGTTTAATTAAATGATTTGCATATAATAATTTAAAGGCAAAAAGAGGTGCTTGTATTCAAGCTATAAATACTCTTATACGTCTAAGCAAAGGCAAAATAGATAAAACTTTTCTACCTATAGAAGTGTGGGGGTTTTGATGGGAAGGATTTTGCAATGATGCCATCTTGTGATCATGGCCAAAATGACGCTGTCTACAAATACAGCAGTGTTTCATTTTAGCTACTTGAGGCTCAGGCAGTGAGTGAACACACAACGTCAGCATCAAACTGATGGCACTGGGTACCTATCAGCCTTTGTCCCTGTTCTTTGTTTGACCCAAACTGTTTCCCCGTGGCTGGCTTTTCATCAACAGATAATCCAAGCAGAAGGTGCCACACACAGCTCCCCATAGTTCGTGAATGTTAAAATCCCCACACACTTGGGGGTTGCTGCATACATGGAACTGGCTCTAGAATTTTCTTTGAAAATTATACCTCATACAGAGCCTCCTATCCAGATTTATTTAGGAATTTAAACATACCATTTTAACAGAAAAGGCGGGTCTTTGCAAGGATACTACTACTTCACACGGCCACCTTCAGTATCTGCATTTCACTATAACTAATGTGTAGATAGGGCAGTGTGAAAAATTCAATTTAAGATCTAGAATCAGCAAGGAGAGAGTTTATATTTTGAAACAAACAAAAAAAGTAGCTTAGACAGAGGTTGGAAACATGAGACTCAATATTTGCTTGTTTGCTGCAGCTGTGTCTGGATTCTTAACTAAACTTATCATGGGCACAAGAACCAGAACTGCATCACATTTCTTTATTAACTTCAGTACTTGGCTAGGTTTTTATAGGAATTATAATAAATTAGAATAGCTATTTGTATTAGAGATGTTTGGCTAATTTATATTTTATAATTAAAAGTTCCGACAATAAGGAGTTTCTTAGATCAGTTACAACAAAAATTAACATAAATTTAATTATGAGTATTTATGTGTGGGTAGTTCATAAACAACTAGTCTGCAGGATTAGTGTCTCCTGATGCCTTATGTGGAGTCCTATAAAAGCTGCAGGATGCTGAAGTCTTTCTTGCCTCGTCTCTTAGTTAGTCATGAACTTGTGTGATTTAATTCAGCTAAAATGACATTTATAAAGCTTTGTTATTTGCTGGAACACAAGCTCCAATTTCTGTCTCCACAGGAGGATATGCACATGGAAAGTCCTGAGCATTTCTGTTCAGCTGTCACTGGCTGTAATTCAAGGGACTTGTTCACTGCAGGGATCGGGAATGTTCCTTCACCAGTGGAACTGGGTGGGTCTTGTGTTCTTCTGTGCCTGGGCTCAGCACCRGAAGTCAAAACACAGGACAGGAAAAGCAGAACCCTCTCCAGCTGGGAAAGGCACTGAACCAGCTCTGTCCTCTCCTGGACCGAGTGCTACCTTCATCTCCCTGTGGCTGCTGCCACGTATTTTAATGTCACTCTTATGCATCAGGCATGAGCAATGAATGCTGCTCAGACCTCCAAAAGATGAAATGAGAATGTCCCCTCGTTTGACTATTCTGACTCAGAGGTGAGGTTAGGGGGAGATGGGCAGAAGCTGGCAGCCTTTCCCACATAGCTGCTGCTGTGTGGCACTACACAGAGACCCTGAGAAACGCCCCCAGTGAAAACACAGGCACCAGTGGATTTTTTGGTGCTGTGGGGATAGACTGGAGTTTAGTTGAGACTTTCAGTTTTCACTGTATACACCTGAATTTCACACTGATCTTCCTTTATGCAGTCCATTGCATTTGGTAAATAATTTTCTGCTGCATTTGCTAAGTAATTTCACTATCTGAAGCCACACTGTATTTCAAGGAGAYCCAAGGTGGTATTGACCACTGGAGCTCCCAGGATTGTTGAGGGCTACCTGATCCAGGCACGAGTTTTACCATCTATATTTTTAGGTCTGTGGTTCTTTTCTAAACCTTTAAAGACAAGCTGCCATAAATGAGGGGGGAAATMATCTTCATTCAGGGCTTGTAAAGAAAAATTTGCTTGTATGAAGAATTATATCTTACCGAGGAAACTATGCCATGAATTCCACACAGATTAAATCCTCATTTTCAGACAATTCCAAAGAAATACCAGCATAGTGGTCTACTTATCTCTCATCATCTAACTTGGCCAAAGACAGCTGCAAATCCAGATGTGAGCGCGTTTGGTCCTCCAGCATAACTGTTTCAAAACCCCAGCGTCATGTTTCAGTTCTAAAATAATGAGAAGGTGCAAAGAGCAAGGTTAAATAAAATTTAAAAGCACCTTTACTTTCCTGAGTGAGAATATCTAAACTATACCCTTCACCTTTCTGCTAGACCCCCAGGGACTTACTCTCAGTCCCAACAGTCAAGAAGGATTCCTTTAGCAGCTATTTGGCAAGTTGTCATGGTTGTCACTGCCAGGCAGTTGCACTGTCACATGTAGACAACTTWCAGCAAAATGGGCTGTAAAAGGGCAAAGTTTTGGTGTGCAAAAGGCACTTCAAAACAGGAACTTCTTACAAGTATTTTTAACATCTTGTAAGATAAAATATCTTCTGAGCTGATTTGTTTAAGAAATTCTGGGAAGGCAGATTTTTCTCACTTTACATTTTAAGGGAAATGTGATTTTGTGCTATGTCTTAAATCCTCCATTAGGCTAAGAAGAGGGATGCACTGAAATGATCATATCAATCATACTGGACTGAAGGATGAGTATAAACAGGACTCGCTTTTCTGGCTCTCATGCAAATGTTCAGGTTGCACGGTAGAGAGAACAGTTTTCACTGGTATGGAATGCACAAGCTGTACTGTGGTTTCACATAACTAGTTCAAAGTATCTGTATGTATTAGTTCAAAAAGGAACTAACAACTATTCTGTGGGTGCAACTGGTACTCCTTTATCGTGGCTTAGTCTTAGCTGGGCCTGTAGGTGGTGGTGTAACCCCACTAATAACAGTAGTGGGATATGAGGACATTCATTTTTGTCACTAGCCAATACCCAGCTCGTGTTACAGAGCAGTCACAAAATCCATGTGTTATCAGTCTCCATAAAACTAGCTGGTAGTACCAGTTCAGGTTTTATTGGAAAACTGTCTGCTTTACAGCATCTGAGTTTGCCGTCTTTTTGTCCACAACAACCAAATCGTTATTTCCTAGAACAGATTGCACAGAAAACACTCCACTGTAATAAGAATTTTTTTTATGTTCCTGTAGGAAAAAAAAATTAGAATTGTCATTTGAGTCTTGTACCTAAACAAACATTACTTTTATGTCAGCAATGTTTAAAAAAGTAGCCTTGTGGGAAAACAAATTCTTAGAATGTATCACAGTCTTTTCAGTCCATACTTTTGTAGTACTTTAAACACTGAGAGCAGAACAAGAAAGTAAATTTGGAGTATTTACCAATAAACTTCATCTGTTCAGAATGAACTTAGGCATAAACTGCCAAGAAAAATGAACATGTCTTCTATATTAAACAATGGGTTATGATGACTGAGCTGATTGCATTGAAATGATTTAATGGCTATTTTTTGATGCAAAAGAAGTTTCACTTCCTGTGGACAGAGTTTCTGAGTTAGAAAACTCAATTTTCAAAATCCCTTCCACAAAGCTTGAAGAAATTGTACTTTCCTAGTCATTAGAGAGAGCACAGGAATAGACTGAACCTTTATCAAGACACTGTACTCAGTACATTGTACATAACATAATGAGATATTTTTCAGTTCTTTGATCACTTCTCAGACTAGATTCTGAAATGAAGGATCATTTTCCCTTATGCCATGGTATGTGCCATGGAGTAGGGTCCTAGCACACTGTTTCATGGGATCCTCTTGACTGGATGGGAATTCACATCACAGGAATTGTGTGACCTTGTTTATACAAACGTAGTTAGGTCATGTCATTCGTATACAAATGAAGAGGGTTTAATCCACAGGTTTCTCAAACACAAAACATTACCTGCAAAAGTCACTCTGTTTGTATCTAGATGGTAGATTCAATGCTTTTGGAATGATATATGTTATCTCTATACTCTGTAAATGCCTTGGGTTCTTGTGCTTCTGAAGCAAACCAAATATCAACTAATCACAGTCCTGAAAATGGATATATATCAGTGCCACTTAATATAGAAAAAACTTGTGAAATCAAGATAAACACCAACATATTGTCCTTAAACAACACCTTTTCCCCTGAAGACAATAAATAGAAAAGCAAAAGATCAGCCACTAAAAATATCTGGCTTTCAAACATGAAGTTAAACTGTTACTTCCTTGTCAAAGACTCAGAGCGTTTTCATCACAGTTCTGGATTACACTGTTATGTTTTAAAGACAAGATTATGAAGGCTACTAGGAAATTCTGTGAGCAACAGAAATTGGAAGTTCTGAAAAATTTATTACAGCATATTTAATGCATATGTCTGACCTAGGAAAGCAATGATGTCTGCAATGTTCTAAAATTAGCATACGAAGTGGTAAAAACCCATGACTTTTGTGATGACTTGCATTCTTCTTCAGTTATACTCTCCCTATTTCTCTTAGTGATTTCAGCTACACCAAATAATGTAGTAGCTGAAAAAAATGTAGTTAAAAATTGTCTCAAGGCAAGTACAGAAAGAAGTGTTTAGACATGCACAATATTTTTTTCACTGAGTTCTAATGTTCTTCCATTTTCTACCACACCTTGAGCTCCTATATTTTGTTTACATGGTTTACGAATCAGTTTTGTACTACAGAACACTGTCATATATAACGAGATTCATAGTTTTGAACTGTAGGAGTTGTCATAACATGGAAGTAGCAGCAAAAGGGAAAGAAAAATTAGTGATGCTGCACAGAGACTCTCCCAGTTCTCAGAATAACACTTTGTTGGGTATTTCCCTCATAATCAAAAGTTCCCAAAGGAAGAAAGAGCAGCTGCTCTCTGCTGTCCTCAGAGGATAAAGTCATCTAAAAAGCAAAGGCTCCAACTCTAGAACTCTGCGACCACTTGCAAATTTCTAACTTAGTGTGAAAGCAATGAGATGCTTTGTCTTTGCATGACTGTGTGAAATACAACATAATGTGCTAATAGGAAGGGAACAGAGAGCTGAGAGCTGAAACAACACTAACGTGTCCTAAGTTTAGAGATAAGCAGGTCATGATAAGCAAAAGACCAAGACCTTTGAAAAATCTGACAACGTTTTAATATAAACAGGTTTGTTCTTTATGATTAAAATCTTATGGAAGAAACAAAGTATTCTATTGTTTTATATATGGGAAAAATAAGAATCAATTGGAAGCTTCTAACTAAATTTTGATGACAAATGTATATGCTTTTTACAAGCTGGCTGTTCACTTTGCCTGTGCACATAGGAGAGTCCCTTAATTTGTCTGTTTTGGTGCTATCTCCATGGTCTTAGAAAATAATTTTTCCATCCAAACAAAACTGACCAGTGAAATGAACCTGGGTTTCACGCATCCCAGAATATTTCTTCACTTACTGAACCGACACACATACTCTTAYGGGGCTTTTTCTCCTTTATGTCTTCTATTTACGGGCTGCACAGGGCAAAACCATCAATTTTCAAATAAATTGAAAATGCTTTGATTGTTTATTGGTGCAGTTGAAACATTTTAAAAATAGGAAAGTTTCCAGGAAACTTTCCTGGAAAGCACTAGTAAAAATACATGAGGCATGTTCATGAAATCCTGTTAAGCTAAATTTCCTCTAAGAGCATGGTGCGAAGGAATTCAGCTTTTGTCCCTCCTTTCCTTCATACCTTGTTTCTGAAGTGCGGGAAATGATCAAATTCCTAACACCACCTTCCCTAATTTCTTATGCACATCTATGCAAATACCACAATTTAAAATAGTGCTTATGATTTCCTTCATTATAGAAGCTGCCATAGTCACTTTATTTCCTTATAGAAACAGTTAAATCCTAAGTTATTTGTTCCCTTTTTTGTAAATAACAGTAAATGGTGCTTATGCTAGACAATTCAGATTATTGCTCACAAGGGCCATCAAGTTATGGATGCACTAAAGTGCAGCAGGAATAAAATATCTGCCACCTTAGAGCTTATGATGTGCCCAAAAATCTTGGAAATTTTAATAGGCTGTGATATATTTTGCCACTGCAAGTGACTTTCACAACTCGCTGTGCAACAAATGATTTAACCATTGCCAATCTGTTCTTGGGAATCAAAGGTGTTAATTAAAATGCACTTCCTTGATATTTGCAATGCCATCCTCCCATAAGTAGAAATGCATGGAGAAGAAATCCCCCTTCAGTGTGAACTTCAGCAAGCAGGGTAAGAACTAGTTTAACAAGCTTTTGAAATAGCCCCCAAAAAATGTCCCAGAAGCATTACTTCAGCATTAGGGTGATGTCTGTGTGTGTCTGAAGATATGAGGTAGACTATGGAACCATAAAACTGTTACTTGAGTCAAGTACCATTTTACTTCCCTCTTGCTTCTGTTTCCAGCTTTCCTTTTCTTCATCCAGTTTCAATTTAACCTTTATGACTTGTGTAAGAATATTTATTTGAAACTGAAACCCTACCCTCTGTTAAGAGGATACATCCTGACCCAAACCCAATGCTCTGAGCAGTTTTAAATTTGGTATGGAAAAAAACCAACCCCAAAAGATGTCCTCTGTGCACATACAATAAAATGTGCAAAGTACTCTATAACATAATACATAAACTTTATTTCCTACCTGTCTAACTGCACTGCGACATGATATACTTTACATTAGCTATTATTTCTGCAAATTCTCATTTTCTCTGTCAAATGATGCATGAAAGCGAGAATCGCTACAGCTTAATGGAATAAGCCTCTTATCAGTGCTATATATCAAAGGCATCCCTCTATGAACACCTAAGGACAGAGGGATCATAAGTTCTAAAACAATTTCACTTGAATTCACAACAGGTCACTGGGTTTGAGGTTTTGCTGCTGCTGTTTATTTTTCCCTTGCTGTGGGGACAAGGATCAGTGTTATGCTGTTATTTGTTCTTTACAGGCTTATGTGCGCTGGAGGTCAGCAGGGGGTTACAGATAAGGAATGATGTCAAGAGGAACTTCTCTGTCTTGAAGAAGCACTCTATTTGTCTCTATTGCACAAGTTTGGAAAAGGAAAAAAGCATATTTGAAATAATTTATATAATAATGTCAATGTTTGGTGTAACAGCATCAACAGAATATGAGTAATATGATAATTAAGAATTGATACAGCAGCAAAAAGAGGCTGGAAACAGTTTTTTACTTCCATGACTGTATCACATGGGCTATGCCCAAAGAAGAGTAGCCCAGATTTGGGGCAAGGTACAAGGAGTGATGAGGCAGGAGAGGGGAGATAAAGAGAATTCAGGTCCATGACTACCTTGACCTGGGCTGATCTCCTCTGCATCTCTTCTGAGCCTGGGATAACAGTATTTTGTAGCTGCAAGACAGACAGCGTGATTCAAGTACCATCCTGGAAGAGAGGCAAACAGTGTCTTTGATTAATGAAAATCAAATAAAAAATATTCCCAGCTTACCTTTGTAGAGGGCAGAGGGAAGTCCAGGGCTGTGTAAAAGGTTTCAAACAGCACAGTAAGAATTAATTCAGAAAACTTTTCATATRCGCCCTCTTTTTGCACATTGTTGAAAGGCAAACTTCAGCTTTCATTTCCTTTAATCATATCAAGCTTATGATGTTGTGGGAGAAAYTGATTCTGACTGAAAGCGTTCAGCTGGCTGCCTACTATTACTTCCCTTTCCCACTTTCATTATCAAGTTGCATCTTAGCTAGATCTTCCAGCTACTTGGAGATTTAGCTTATACAATCTCTGCTTCRTCTTAGTTGCACTCTCTTTTGTTTTCAGTCAAGTGGTAATTAATTCTTTTTTCATAGGAAGCTGATTATGTTATTATACTAACTTTCATATTTTTCATACTTTATAGGGTGTGTTTCTTGCCTTGAGAAAAGGGCTGTGCCCACAACATACTTCATGCTCCAGAACTTTTGACTTCAATCTATTTTTTTTGTCATTTCCTGGTCGTTCTGTGACATTGCATTTATCTGGGATGATTTCCTCTATCTTAGCAAATTCCAGCAGCATCAAGATGAAGCAAAGAAAGAGTGAATYATTTCAGTGAAACTTGACAAAGTTTCAAAAAAGCTAATAATTATTTGCATTTTTTTAAGCAGCTGGACAAACAGATTTCAAAAAGTTTCTGCCTTTGCAGCAGAAGAGTCATGTAACACTGTGCTCATGAGTATTCAGCTCACAGGTGAAGCAGTGTGAGCAAGAAGGAGACATAGACAGAAAAGTGCTGACAGAGGCAGCTGTACCAACTTCCCGTGTATGAAGGGACAGTACAGCTGGAGGCACAGAACTGATATTAATTCATTTTTTTCTCTGTGAGGCCACGAAGGTTTTATTTTTCTAACCCTTTTTTCTCAGTTCAAAGAACATTTGACAAGGGCTGACTCAGTGCACCAATCTTTTTAGTGTGATTTATGGAATCAAGTCATGAATCTTTAAACCTGGTGATATAAATCATATCTTCAAAGTATCATGAATTGCTGAATATTATATTATTTTCCAGTTTCAAAGGTTCTGAAGCAGAGGGCAAAACCAGCACTGTGTGATGAATGCTGTCAATTACAAAACACAAAATCAACCCTTGATCCTATAGGTTGTATGTGACTTTGGACCCTAAGTAAAGAGGATCTGTAAACTGCAAATTCAAGAATAGTGCAACCAGATTAATAAAAAAGGCTCAGAGTTGTCATAGACATTAGTAATAAATACTGAAATACTTCCACYATGTTTAATGATCATACTTTGTCTATTTCAAACACTTCTGAACTTCACCATTGTATTGAAAATGATGAATTATTTCCTCTCCTGTACACATCTACTAATGTAAAGAAATGGCCGACAATCAACTCTCCTTTCAAAAGCCACAGGTTCTCTCCAGGACCTGCTTCCTCTGCAGGTGAAGTTGCCTTACCAGTTCAAGAACAACAAGTGAGAATGCTCTAATGAGTAAAAGAACTAGTGCACTTAGCAGAAACCATGGAAGACTAGTCAAAAATACCAGTATGTCCACTGTAATACACAAGAAAAAAATAGATACATTTGGGGAAAGGTGCAAAACTACTCCATCCTCATCAGTACCTTAGCAAAATCCRTGCTTGTCTCAATATCTCATTACRATGATGACCTAGCAGACAGAACATAACTCCATAATCAACCAATACTCGCTGCTCACACCCTATTTCCTTACTTGTGTGACTCTAATTCCAGGATTTTACACTGATAATGAGATCACAATCTGACTTCCTAAAAAAAACCAAAAACCAAACATCCAAAGTGATGAAAGCCATAAAACGCAATTTAGGGGGCACCAAATCACCAAATTGCAGCCAAAYATCCAAAGTGATGAAAGCCATAAAACGCAATTTAGGGGGCACCAAATCACCAAATTGCAGCCACAAGTCTGTTGAATTAGCAAAGTGTGAAGAAAATTAAGCCCATGTTTCCTGGAGGATGTTTAGTTGCCTTTCACTGTCAACAGATAACTGAGTTTGTTTTTTCTTCTGGTTCATGTGTCTTTTCAGGACCCACACACCTGGATCAGCTTCTGAATGCAAGTTATCAGTTTTAGCTGGCAAATAGAATAATGAACACATTTTAAAAAGAAAAATCCTATTTTAGATACCAATTTCAGAAAAAAGAGTAAATCTCTGCCATGTTTCTCTCCACTGACAATAAGAGGAGTCAAGAGAACAAGTGTGGATGTGGACAAATGTATCCATGATATTTTTTGAAATAGGTCCCATCCCTTCCCATCCCTCTCTTCACTGATGACTTATTCATGCTCCTTCCTCTTGTTATGGTCAGCATTCTTTTCCATTGTGATCTCGCAATTAACGCATTATTTATGCTTATTATTTGTACTGTAACAGAAAGTCTGCAGTTAGGTATAAACTGATCAATGCTCTAAAATGTTAAAATGTATTTTCCACCTTTTATTYAATGTCAAGTAACACTTTAATTACATATAACATAGTAACACCCAGAAATCAACAAGAATGTCTACAGAGACGTTAATTTGCATTGATGTAACTGAAGTATCAGTTACATTGCAGTGTGTAAGGTACAGGTCTGATTCTAACTGAAAATAGATAAGTTATGAGGGGTTTTTGTTTTGTTGATCCRTATGATAACTTGTGGGGGGAGGGGGAGCGCAAAAGGAACCTGCTCATATATTTTGCATAATAAACATACGTGATCAGAAAAATGTTTTGGAATTCAAGTAAAAAACCAGTCAACAAAAAGTTTACAGGAGGATAAGCCTAAGGTCTGATTTTTTTCTAGTTTTTATTGTAGGTGACAAAAGAATCCTACTTATTAAACAAAACTTTAGTTTGAAAATGTATCACAACTCCTTGGGATTTTCAGCTATTACTGTGACATGAACCCCGATTTACTGCCTGTCATTTTGTGGGAACTGGGCCCCAGTCACGATGGGTGATATTCCCCAGCCCACCAATCCCCTGTGCCAAAGGGACTCCACRTGCTCCAGCAAGCATAATCCCAGTTGTTTGTTTGTTTGACTGCCATCCCTGCCAGCTGAATCATTATCAGACATTGCCCCATACGCCCTGCAGGATACCTGCAGCCCCCTATTTTCACTTCTCTACTTTTCAATTACTTCTCCATCCCTACTATTAGCTGCCTTTTCGCCCCCTTTCCACCTTTTTTATCCACTCTGTCTCCTAAATTCCAATCAGCTTCTGCCTCTGGTAAAGGCCACTAGAAACTCTTAATTCTCAATCAGATTACAAATCTCTTTCCAAAATTTCCATCAGATGCCCCAGGACTGTGTCTCCTCCTGCCTGACTTGAAACACACCTGAGGGAAGGTGTGTACCTGCTCTCAGCGGAGCTGCCGGATTTCACTTGTAACTCCAACAGGAAAACATGAAAATCAATAGTTTCGAGGAGATGTAACTCTTTTGTGTCAGGAGCTCCCCCTCAGCTGTGCCCAGGTTCTAACCAAAACCTTTCATCCTCCTGCCTTGCTCTAGGCATGCAGACAGTGCATCTATCTAGAATCCAGAAACAAGGAGCATGGATGTAACAGCCGCTGTTCCTTTCTCTGACTTGCTGCAGTGACTAAACGATGATCATAAAAACTAGAAAGAAAAACAGAGATTTTTTTTCTCTATCCCTCTGATTTCAGTAGGTATTTATCAGGTGTTAGAGGATGGGCAATCAAGCATTAGTGTAAATTAACCAGGTTGAAGTAGGAAAACCAGTTACAGGCTAATAACCTGAGCCAATCCCAATCCAATCCAAATCTTGCTGTAAATCAAAATAAACAATAAACAAATAAAACTGAAGACAGAGGATTTCCATTGCTTTATACTGGTGGATTTGGTCTCCAGCACCCAGTGCCTCACTGGTATCACAGCGTGTGATCACTTCATGCCTGTGCATAGAGATTAGCAAACAGGAGGGTTTTGTTTCACCTCACAGAAACGTAAATTGGCATTTGGGATGGAGGGTCACTGGGCAATCAAGGCTGAAGGGGCAGCAGGGTGAGAGCACCAGAGGAGCAGATGGCAGTGGGAAGAAGAGAAAGCAGCTTGCTGCAGTCAGGGGTGTTGCTCACTCGTGCTCCTCTGTCCCTTTTTTATCATCTCCCACACTGCATCCTGCTATCTTCATTATTTATATCTGTCACTATGACTATCACTCTTTTACCCCCAAATAATCTCTGGCCTATCTGAGTATGAGAAAGATCTACTTTTCTCCTAATCAGTTACCCAAGTGTGGATCACTCCTGGCTGGGATGAGAAAGTGGAATGTACTGTTAGTTTGCACAGGAGAGAGCTTTCTGTGGTCGCTGAAAACAGCACACTCACTCTTATTAAATAAAGTGTAATATGACTGAATTTTTATTCCTAAGTGCACCAACATGAATGTCTGGCAAGCCAGGACGGTAATTAATAATATGTGTAAACAATATTATTTGTTTTGATTACATTCTTAACTCTGAACCACCACTGATGGAATTGCCAAAGTAAACAAGTTGKTTTTTTTTAAAACTCTTCCTCCATGTTCATACAGCCCTGATTTCTTCAGCTGCTGACATTTTATAAATGTCATAGTTTATGAGGAAATAATAAAACCCCAGGTAACACCACACAACACCGTGACCTTTAGCTGAGGGATTGCTCTAAGTTCTTTAGTAAGCTCAGTAAAGAAATTTGGAGGTGAAAATTCAGGTTCTAGGAAGTAATTGAAGACTTCAAAGGTCACAGATTTTCTGTCTGTGAGTCAGACTCAGAAATATATATTTTTTTTTTAACTTGATGCTTGAGATTTGATTTTGCAAATGACCTACTTGAGCAACAAATGATAAAGAGCTTTAACTGAAAATTTGGAAATCTTCATTACTGTTTGGAACTGAATTTGTTTGTAGTGACCAGTCTAGTCAAACCTAAAGGCATTCCCACTATTAGGGTTTTTGCCTAGGAAGKAGATTTTGTGACTATTTCCACAACAGTATTTCTGGTAGATCCTCTTAACAGGCACCCATTGGCATTTAATGAACCATTCCCAAAACACAGCTAGAGAGAAATGGATTTTGGTGATATTTAAAAAAGATTATCAGAATCGCTTTGAAGACATTTGAGTTCTTTCATAACTTCAATAGGTGTTTTGACATTTGGAGGTGTTATCATAACTTATCTGTCGTGAAATTTGAGGAAGAATCTTCCTCTAGAAAGAATATCTGTTCCTCTTCCTATGCATGTGTATGCCAGCACAATGACACAGATTTTTAATCCTCAGACTTCAAGAATCAAAGAGAGTGCACCAGTTTAGCTTATACTGCCTAGAAAATGAGACTGGACACAGAATGTCAAGCTCTTTAGATTTTCTAACAGGACAGACATTAAACCACATCTCATTGCTCAAAGAGTTCCATCTGAAGATGCATGAAATGTGAAGCTACAATAATCAGAAGCAGCAGAACTAAAACCCAGCTAAACAATTAATACTTAGCCAACAAACCACTGTGTGCAGAAAAAAAAGAAATAAAAATTAGCCTATTGTATGTAGGTACTCAATAAAGTAAGCCAAGGCAGTGCAGACTTACCGTAACTGCAGTGATAGTGCCACAAAGGCAAAAACAGTCATGGTTTCCCTGTGTGCTGCATTTSAAATACAAGCAGGAAGAACCAGACATCCTCTGGGAAGTTGTGGGAATGGAAACTTTGTTATAGGTAGCACAAGAGACACAGGACAACTTCTTCCACAATGAATCATTACTAATCTCAGAGAAGGCAGAGAAGATATCCAACGTAAATGAGACGATTTCGTTGCAATGACAAAATTTTACAGAGACCGGTGACATCGGAAAAAATGAACAACCCACAACTTGTGCTTTAATACTCCTGGGATGAGAAAACATAAATCGTATTGATGCCTTTTCCTGGTCTTCAAACCAAGAGTCAAACATGGTTAGAAGGGAAAAAGGGATTTTACCTCTGTATTTATTTTAAGGATCCTTAGGTGCACCACGTCCAGGTCGAATGCAGCTCCATGCACACCTCAATGCACTCCACAATAGATCTGGTCTAACATTATAGGTGTTACTAATTAGCATATCTATCAAAGATTCCCCAATGAGAGGCTCGAGTGAGCCCCCCTCCCCAAGGAACCTTCCCCTGGATGGTTCTATCTCAGTTTACAAAATGTGTTCTAGAGAGGACCTTGGGGTCTGGGGCACACTGATCCCTGACTACGAAGCTTCTAAACTGTTTAGTCTCCTAACTTAACAAACAAGTCCAAGAATGTAGGCAAAAAGCACTAAAGAATACAGAAGCTGTAAAAAGGTATAAAAGGGGTTTAAAAGAAAAGCCAAAAAATCATCATGGCATCAGTATCTTTGAGATAGAACAGGAAGTCTGAAATACACTCAGAACTTGTCCTGGACAATGACTTCAGCATGAGCCCATGTGAGAGTTGTGTATTTTAAATCACTGGGTTTCTGAATACACAAATAAAGAGATCTTTTCTTGCCTGGATGCACAGCTCCCTCCTACTCCAATCATGACTTCCAACGGATTAATTCCTCACTTGCAGAAAAAAAGCGGCAATAGAGAACACAACAAGAAAGTAATTCACACTTGCCTCAGTCTAAGGTTTAAATGACTCCACTCAGCTCCTAAAGCATCTCGATCACGATTCAAAAAATCCCAACAATTGACAAGTGGTGAAAAGGAATTGTTTGATCAAAGTCTGAAGTCAGCACTTTGTTGCAGAGCCTGCCATCTGTTCATTACTGCCATGCAGGGAACACACCAGCTTCCTGCTGGAATGGTGTGAATTGTGATACTGCTGGCACACACACTTCGGAGCACTGTGAAAATATTGATAATTTTGTAATAGAAAAGGAAGCATTTGAGCAGTTTGCCRTTCATACTCCAATGAGCCATAAATGGCACTGGTGGTGTGAGCACCCGGGGTCTCCAAACTTCCAAAGCAGTGCTGCGTTCAGGTAAGAACTGCGGAGTCAGTTCTAAAACAAATGCAAAAAACTTTCAAAAGTATTTTTAGCACATGGAGAAACATCTCAGTAGTAGGTCACTTGTAATTCCATAGAGAAATGTTAGTGTTTTGGTGAATTCATGCATCCTGTAAATATTGCAAAAAAGAGCAACCATTACCTCATTATAACTGTCTCCGAATTGCAGTGGTAYATTTTGTAACACCATTTATTACAAAATATCACAAAGCCATCAAACTTGCCAGCTTCTTGTGTCATGTACTATAATCTCCTAATGCCAGAACTGTAGGAAGGAATTTCTGTAAAATCTCTCAATATGCTCAAAATTCCACTTCTAAGTCCTTCTCCATTCACATTTTATGAGTGTCATTTTTTTACAGCTCGCACTTTCAAATTTATTAATTCTACTTGCATTTTTTTTTTTGTCCAAATCCTCAGTTTGTGCTTAGAGGGCTTTTGCATGTCATTGCTGCTCGAACCTCAGGAAAATGATCTATCACTACATCTCAGTCCTCCACTACCTACATATATAATGGATTTTAGAATAAAAGATTCATCAGAAATAGCTGAAAGCCAGAGTAGATTAAATCATAGATTTGCCTGTTAATAAAGGGAATGCTTGCACTCACATAGAATAATTTTAGGGAAAAGCCAATTTTATATCCAGATATAACTATCTCTTCCTTAAATCTTGAGAAAGAAATTTGCTATTCCAGTCACCTACTTCTAGATGTAAAATCCACAGAAAATGACGGTTATGATTGTACAATAAACAACACCAGTACTGATAAAGGCTTTGCCAATGTAAAAAATGCATTTTTTTAAACTCAACATGCAATGATTGTGAAAGACAGCATGAGATTTATCTCTACAGATTTTGCAGCATGACTCATTCATAATAACCTTTAATACGCTCCAACAAAAATCTGCTAAAAATTAGTCTGTCATAGAAAAGAATATTTTAAATACACTTTGCCCATCTAACACCAATTTATAAATTCATTTTTTCTAGAGTTGTATCTTGCACTTGTATTGCACATCTTAAAAAAAATAAATTTGGGATGACTTCACAGATGCTGCTGATGTCAAGATCATGTCACAATTGTGACTGAATACAGTAATTTCTGGGTATTGGAAAGGAGTAAGACATCACATTTCCTATGGAGAGCAGCATGTGGAAAGTGTTAATTAGAAGTTATTAGGAACCTAATCTGAGGGTCATTTAGGAAAGGTCAGGTAAAACTATTTCAAAGAAGAAATAGAATATGAATGCCTCTCTGCTTCCCTCTTCCACCATTAAGCACTCATTACGAGACATGATTAAGCAAAACGTTTGAAATCCTGCAACGAAGAGTTCCCTTAGTCTGTGCAGCAGCTGCTTAAAGATTGCTCTGCAGTAGATTGAGCCATCTAATGAGAGGGTCTGATAAACATTTCAAGCAGTAGGAATTGTGTTCTTCAAAAATCCCCAGAGAATGAACTTTCCTCCGTGTTTGGATTTTTTTTTTTTGTGAAGAGAGAAAATTATGAATTCCTATACAAACCCATTCATCCCTGAAGGAAATTAGCTTTGTAAGGGGCAGAGATGAGGAAAGTGGAATTCTCTATTTAAGATTCTCTAGTAAGAGAACCTGTTCAAGGTATTCCATTATTGCTTTGGCGAGAATGAGGGGGAAAATATACCTTGTTCTCATTCTTGAGGAAATCTTGCAAAGATTTGCTGCAACAGCAAAGCAACRCTCTGAAGCAGCATCAGGGAGGCCTGAATTTTTCCAGTGAGCCATTGAGAGGTCGTAAGGTGGGGAGATGGAGGTCCGATAACACGGTTCCTTTTAGGGCTCCTGTTTCATGAGGCTGTGGGTGTCAGTGGAAATCTCTGCTTATCTCCTCACTGATCCGTTAAACCCTCCCCTGGTTCACTGATCGTCTTGGAGAGCAGCTTCAAAAAGTTCCTGTGGTTTGTAGGAATTAACGGCTTTGATTCCCCAGTGCATTAGAGGTTTGGGGTTTTTCACTGCAAACGAGGCAGAAGCCAGCTGTGATGGGATCCAGTGGGGGGAACATCCCCCAGAAGTCACCTCAGTGACACTTCTGGCTGCAGTAGCTTCCAGCTGCGGCGGTAAGGAACTCAGCCAAGGAAGAAAGGATGCACTTTGGACTCCTTCCTCGAGAAATCCTTCAAAAAAAAGGATGTCTTCTGTGGCCTGCTACAGGATGATAAAATAGACTTCAGCCTACTTGGCTGGTAGGGACACTTGGTCCCCATTTACCAAGCCTGTGGAAAAAGGATCACTCCATAAACTCCACGTTCTTGATGGCTGCAGTCACAATTCTGACACATTAAAGCCTCCTGAGAGCTGATGTTGCCTCTCCTCTTCAAATCTACTCTGCCCTTGCACCAAACCAGACATTTAAATCAGCTCCTCCAATCCCCTGGTGTAGATGTAGTTAAGTTACTTCTCTTGGGAGTTACTAATTTCTACACAAGAATATAAATATTTAGAAGGAAAGAGTAATCCTGAGAAGGGAAATGTGTGCTGCTGTTCTGTCCAGCCTCCAGGTGGAAGGAAAAAAATTTAATCAAGTTATTGTTATTTTCTATTTTATTTTCTATTTTTGCTGCATTAAACAAACCAAAAGAGTTCAGATTGGCTTCCACTTGGTACSACGTACTTGTTCAGGTGCAAAATTGAAGGAAACTAAAAAACAACCACTTAAACTATCCRTTCAAAATAAAGTTTTCTTTGCAATATTGTAAGCTTTTCAAACCACTTCATTATAAAACTATCATAAGTAACTGACATTAAAAGTTTTATTTTTTAAAAAATCAAATTTAAAGTTTGAAAAGATGAAAAAAGTTATTTTGCGTATCTTCCCATTTTCCTCCAACTAGGACAAAAAACCATGTGTGTTCAGCTCCATAAACTCATCAATACAAGCCTATGGAAAAAAGGTATTTAAGGAGCAGACATCGTCCTGGTGCATAACTTCACTCTCGGCTTACTCATAATTTATGAAGAAAAGAGCTTTCACTGTCTCACAAATGTAACAGCCACTTCAGTACACACCATTTTGTCTGAAACAGTGAAATTACTCAGTCTCGAAGGCACCACTGAAACAGCCACTTCTGCTAAACATTTGCAACAATTATTTTTTGAATGACATTCAGAGATAAACCAAAAAAATATAAAAGTCCCAAATCAATACAAAAATTCTTAAAAAACCTCAGACTTTGGTTAAGAGTTTTCAATTGCTGGCAGCAATATACTTTTTTTTTTTCTTTCTGGAGAAGTACCTCTGCCTTACTCACAATTACCTTCAGAGCTGTATCCCATCTTCCTCTCCAAATGCTATTCATATTTCCAGATTTTTCCTCACAGGTGTTTGCAGAAGAATTCCACTTGACTAAGATTCTGAGAATTTAAAATACGGTTTTGCCCTGATTCTAAAAGAAAACATTATAAACTCCATAAAGGAAGCACATTTAGCCAAAGACAATTTGTTTTGTTCCAAGCAGACGATATTTTAACCTTATATTTGGTATTATAACACAAAATATATCCTATATAATATTATACTATATATAAAATATATAGGAAATATATAGTATTGGTATTACAACCTAAAAATAAAAAAAATTAAAACTTTTTCTAAAAAAAAGTTATACTGTTCGTAACATGTTTTAACGTAGAATAACCTGAAGTTTCCAGGCCCTTTTCCTATTTTTAATGTTTATTATTTTTGTTTTAAACACAGTTCTAAGAACAAACCTGTTTTTAATGGTGGATTTTGATTTCATTTGAGCCTCGCAGAAACGGCTGTGATGCATTTCCTACCTGCCTCAGTGAGGAACTCTTGCCACTGTGGGGCTGGTGCAGTGAACTGTCCAGTTTAGGGCGGGCTGTGCAGTTGTCACCTGCCAGATTGGGATGATTTCCAGATTTCCTATGAGAAATCTGGGTGTACCCTTAAAAAACRTCCTATGATCTGTCTGAATTCAGATGTCCTGCAAGAATTCCCAGGTATGGGGTCTCTGGAGAGGCTTGCACTTAGAACAAGTCATAGAACCAGCCTGACAAGCTTGATGTGGACAAAGTTACTGTCAGTTCTTTCAAATGATTCTTAAATATTCTGGAGGTATCACTGTGTGAATGTCAAAGCAAAGTGCAACAAGAAAAATGTTTGTCTATTCCACTCAATGCTGTTATTACATTGATTTTTTTTTTCCCAATTTCCTCTGTTTGGGAAATCACTTCAATTCCTTCATGTTTCAAACATTACACTTCACGCTCTTCTGAGTGACAAGTCCTTCTCCCTCACAATGTTCCTTGTCTGACTTAATACAAAACCATAACCAGCACAAAGATATTGATAGTGGGAATGGCTTTTCAATAAGATCTCTTAATGCATTTAAAGYGTTTTTAATGGTTTGTTTAGTGGAACTCATCAATATTTATGTATAAACCAGATATTCTAAAAATATCTATACTTACCCTTTGAAAAATCATCTTGGATTCTTTGCCTGCTATTCAGGGAGCATCAGGCACGGATGTATGTACACTTAAATTTACTGTGCTCCATCCCCACTGCACTCAGGTATGCTACACTTCCCTATTYATTTGGAAACCTTGTGCAAACTCAGTAAAAGTCCAGGATAAAGGACAGCAGGAAACAGAGCTTGGTTCTGTACAAAAGCACCAGCTTGAGCCGTAATCCAACAACACAGGGAAATGAAATGCATGTTCTGTGCAATAACACACTCATCTGTTTGCTTTAGAATTGCACATGAGAAGGGAATTAGGAGGTTACAAACTTGGAGTAAAACAACAACGAACCCATTTTTGTCAAATGATGATTAAGCACYCTCCTTCTTCCAGGAAGTGCTCACTGACTGTGTGCAACCTGCCCTTGGGAATATTCCAAGGATCACAGTTCTCCCAGCGCCATACACCAKATCTTACATATTGCAGCAGCAACCCATGTGTCCTCCTTCAGGTCTGTGTAAAGCTGGCCATGCACGGAGTGCCAACAGGAAATCCAGATGAATTATTCCATTGCTCTGCTTTTTTTCTTAAGCCATTGGAACCTTGCTAGTGTCAGTTGTTCTGCCTCTCAGGGCAAAATCTTTACACCAAGAGAGGATAAGATCCAYCCTTGAAACATTAAATACTTGGAGATTCTACCACAAATCAGGAAAACCTTTCCTTCCTCCAATGCCCTTCACATAAAGTAAAGATTTATAATGGGCCACTAAAGAGAGTGTGAGCAGACAGTYTATAAAGGGACAGCTCCCCACAGCAGCTTTTAAATGTTTACTTCTTTATCCACAGCAGCCTGGAGACAGAGGATGCTATGTTTCCATGTGCAGGCA
This sequence comes from Parotia lawesii, assembly GCA_003713295.1. Classification (NCBI taxonomy): domain Eukaryota; kingdom Metazoa; phylum Chordata; class Aves; order Passeriformes; family Paradisaeidae; genus Parotia; species Parotia lawesii. The sequence continues at coordinate 1,916,630 of RAHM01000144.1, read as the reverse complement.
CCTGACAAAGACGAACATTTCAGTCCCAGGGTCACATTCTCTACTTCCACCGYTCTTCCAAGACAAATTTCTTTTTTCATTAAAATCACTGTTTCTACCTAGTGCACTTCTACCTGTCCATATAATTCTCTTCACATGCCTGCCTACTTCTTCTCCAGAAATACAAGCTGCTTTTTCATTTGGCTGCTGTACTGCGCTTTAGGAGTGTTCTCCATTCTGCCTGAAAGGTCTTGCACTTTTGCAAAGTGTTCTGCTGTGCCAAGAAGACAAGTCTTGATACCACAGTGCATGATTAGGAGCCTTTGAAGAAGGTCTCTCTGCGGAGCACCCTCGTGTCTGTCACAAAACAGAAGCCATTTGCTGGGTGGAAGATGTAACCAACCGTACCAGGAACGATTCGTTCCGCAAGATGTCACAATGCGACAGATTCTGTCAAAGTGAAGATAATTTTCAGTTATCAAGGTAACCCCTGTAATTTAAGTAGTGATTCGGCACTCCAAAGAGAATGGCTCATCAGTTACATCCTTGGAGTTAGAAGCAAATTCAGAATGGTTTTAATAAGGTCCAGTTTTCCACTACTTGGGGGGAGAATTTCCCTCTCTTTCAGAAGGATGAGTGCACTCCATGACCATTCATCATTCATCTTAATTATGAGAGGCACTCATTGCTTCAAAACCCCAAGAATTTTATTTCTCCACAGAAAAAAAAGCAAGTGTTCTATTAGCTCCAGGAATTATAATTCTATCATTAATGTTTTTATCTACAGAGTTTGGGCTGCTTTATTTTATTACACATAAACCAACACATCACAGGTTTGACAGTGGTTGCATTGAGCAGACAGACACACATCTTCTTTTAGACAGATTAATGAGAGTTTTTATGAAGGARAGAGCTCATTTAGGAATTATGTCTGAGGCTGTATTGCAAAGTCTTGTCTGTGCGAGTACATTAAAGGTGATAAAATATTTAGAACTACTTTAATGAATCTATTCTTATCTCTAAAAGGAAAAGAGAGGGGGGGGCAATTCATGCAGTTAGTGCTTAATGGAAGAGGTTTATGTGCTGATGTGTACTGTTTYGTTAACCTCCCTCTAGTTAATTCATTATCTATTACTGAAAAGGCCTCTCCCAAGATACGGTAAGAGACTTTCTCCTGTAAGGCAGGCCCAATAATTAACAGAGGGAGCTGCCCTGGGTTGATACTGCTGCCAGTATCAGCCACGCTTCTCTGTGTCATCTGCTGTGTACTGGAGGTCTGATAGGTGCAGCCATTTGTCAACCCTTTCTTTTATGGAAAAAAAACCAAAGTGGGAAAACCGCAGATAAAGTAGTGCAAAACCTGCAGATAAAATAGAGGGCACGCTGACTTAAGTAAAAGGGCTTTTCATTAGCTCTGGTAAAAATATAAGGTTTTTTTCATTACCTTCAGTGGCAGTGCTTTTATTCTAAAGCAGATTTTACTGGAACAACTTCTGCCAAATTCACCTCTATTTTAGCTGATAAAGACCGGCAAAAGCAGGTCCTTTTCCTCTCATTTGAATAATTCTCTTACAACAACATGTTTTCTGGTGCTGAAAAGTCATACTTCTTAAAATTTACACGATGTTTTTTCCCTATTTTTATTAATTTTCACCAATGAAGCATGGTACACTGGATTTTCTATCCAATAGAAAGAAAGAACTGGTGGATTCTTTTCTATGTGACAGAAATGTCTTAATGGCAATGAAAACCATATTTTTTTCCCATTAGAGCGAAAYGTGCTGTATCATTAAAGCAAGGGACTGAGAGTCAAATGATCAGGGTCACCGAGCAGCTGTGGGCAAATCATTTAGAACAGCCTTCTCCAAGCCATTAAATCAGACAGCCAATTTAGATTTCACGTATGCAACACCCATGAAAATCAGGTCAGTCATGTGAAGTGCCCAGCTCCTGGTTTATCACACAGGCTTTGTGAGAGAAGTGTTAATCTCCGTGACAGTTTTTCTCCCTATCTAAGATKAAACAATGTTTTGGGTCTTCCACGAAGCTGTATAATATGGGTTAACTCATTAATTTAACGCACAACTATTACTAAGTAATTAAACCTCTTAAAGATCCACAGATGAAAGCTGCTAATGAAACTCTGTCCTTAAGAAGCTGGTGCTGAGAAATGTGCAGCTGATGGTGGTAGTAGCAAGTAGTTCTAATGAGGTCCCAACACACAGCCCTCACTTCTCACTGGGTGTAATAATCCATTTGGATTGGAAAAATAATGGTAACAGATATTTCTTCTTTCATGATTACAAGCCAAAAGGATGAAAAGTTACTGTTCATCCTGTTGCTGCAAATTCTGACACTGAATGGCTGACAATTGCATTTCTGTGTGAAAGAAGACATTAAAGGTTTAGAAAGATGAGAGAAGAAGCTGATTTAGARAGTAACATTATCCTCTGACCTACTACATATAATGAGTAACGTGTTCTAAAATTAGAGAGCATGTCCAGGGAAGATGTGGAAAGGTTATGTCTGAATGATGCAGCGTTATTAATTGCTGACTATTCGAGGCAGATTCCAACAGAAAGACACTTCCAGTATCTTTTAAGCCCTTTGTCTCCCACTTCCTACAAATAGGCAGTTATAGAGAAAAATATTTCCTACCACTTTGTTGAAGAGTCATGGGACTTTACCTAACTAGTGACTTTAAAAAAAAATAGCTATAACTAGCTGTTGTCATGAAATGTCTGGGTTTGCAGGTTTAAAATTCAAAGTTGAATACTGTGAGTCCCCCTTTTACATGCAGTACTCCTCATTTAGCAAGCAGAGATCTCATCCGTGCCCTACAGATCAATTTGGCCTCAAGCAGGCTGTGCTCATGAGTTATCAGTGTAATCATGTCTAATTATTTTACAAGTGCCGACAAAACTGAGGAAATACCCAGGCTAAATCGTATCAAAGATAACGACCCTGACCAGAACTTCAGAACTACATCTCACACCGGAGAGCCTTTGATGCACAGGCCAAAGGAGACTCTGGTTCACTTTTTTCCCCCCAGCTGAACTGTCTTTGCTGAACCAAGACAGCAGAGAAACCATTCCTCACTTCTATTATCAAACAAGAACTTGAAAAACTTTAGGCTTGGAAAAGAAATGCAAAAGTTTCAGCAGCTTCTTGGAAGTATTTTCTGCACTCTAACCAGTGCCTAATATCACAATGCATTAAACACTCTGCTCCCTATTTCCTATTATACCAGATACTTGCAAGAGCAGCCCTTTAGAAACCAAACCTTTTTATAAACTCTCTTTTTACTCTTTGAAATCAAGCCCCAAAACTTTCTGTCAAACCAACTCATTAGTATAAAAAGACTCTCCACAGCTAAAAGCTCTGTGATATATTTAGCACATCATGAGGGCACAGTGTTAATTGTTTATAGCAGTGGAGATGATTTTGCTGTTTGCCTTCCTGATCAGCACTTCCACAGAAAATTCGCAATGACTATTGCATTATGTAAAACTGTGATCAAGAAAGCAATTTTTTTAACATTTTTTTTTCTAATGTACATTGGCTATAGTTAATGTGAAGCCTGCAAACTAGTGTCACATCCCTAGTTGTGTTTCCATGTAATTAATTCAAATATAATATGCAACTAGAAACTATAGAAGTGAAAGAATATTATTCTTCCTGGTTGAGGTAGGTCAGCTCTGTCCCAGCTGAGCCATCTTAACTCCTCTGAGATGCAAATAATACTTGAGGATCCTTCCTTGAGAAGAGTTATAAGGATTTTTCCCCCACACTGCATCATGCAGTACATAGCTATAACTTCTGTAATTTACCATATTATATAATGCAGTCTTGGAAATTGTCATTGAGACAGCAGAGGGAAAATATGCCACTGTTTCATGAGCCTTTAGCGGACACGGTGGACTGGGCTCTCTGATAATTAACTGTGTGATGTTGTTTTAAAAGATAGTTGAATGGAAACATTACTCTGAAAAAAACCACCCACAGAATAARAAAGCAGCTGAGAAGGAAACAGTCACCATGGAGCAGCAACTTACATCTGTAAGGCAAAGGCACCACTAAGGTTTCAGCATCTAAACAGGCAAGAGCTTCAGAACCTGCCATCCTCCTCAAATCCCAACAAGAGACTGAAGTACTTTTGTGCATTGGAACAGTGATAGCTTTAAAAATGAGCGCAGAAGTGTGCAATGCAGGGAAGTGCCTGTGGGAAGCACAGAGAGGACAAATTACAGCAATATGATGACTTTGTTATTTAGTAATACCATTTGGTACATAGTAGTACCTGAGTCAGGCTTAGATTTTCTTTCTCCCCTAAACTGAGGGTGGGGTGAATGTGTTGCCAGTTGTCATTCACTGCCAGAAGCACCGGAAAACCTATTAACAACTAATACATGTGCTATTGTCAGATACAGTGTGAACAGACATGAAGCACATTAAAAGAATCCTGTCAACAGTTCACGATCGGAGTTTCCAAGGCACAAAATCCCCTTGTTTCCAGTCAGGGACTTTTTACTCTGATCTCTGCATTATAAATACTCCAGAGAACAAAGCAGCAGGGATTGGGTACTGCTTGGAATGCCCAGAGCTGAGGCTTTGTACAAGATGAGCCCCTGTCATAAAAAAACCCCCATGCAAATTTCAGACAGAGTGAGGAGCTAAACTGAAAGCCCAGGAAGGGGAAGCCACACGTGCAGCACCAGCACACCCGGGTGGAGATTCCCACCTGCTCCACTCAGCAAGGAGTGCTTTACCAGGCAGTGCTGCCTTGGAGGAGCAGCACTTCAACCTGGGCAGCAAAGCTGCAGCAGAGGAGTGCCCCCCACTCTGCCCAGCATGAGGAGCCCCTGCCAGTGAGGGGGTGACAAAACCCAGCRCCACCATTCCAAAGGGCAGAGAGCTGGAAACAGTCAGTTGCTGAAAGCTGGAAGAGGAGTCCCATGCAACAACTGTCCTTGCCTCAGACCAAGCTCCAGCACCGACATCTCTTTGTTTTATACACGGCAATGCTGACATTCCCCATCATTTTTCACTAAGGCATAGCRCACTTACAGGAAATTACAGTCAGTATAGGACAAGGAGTGACAACTTGCCTGTCCCCAAACATTAAAGTAAAACCCCAAATCTTTTGACTACAAAAGGAACCACAAGGCCCATTTTTTGAACATGAATATTAGTGCTGGATATTTTTCAGTAATAGCCAGCTGACTCTGTCCACAACTTTATGGGATAGGTTCCTAACCCCCACCAACACCTACAGAGACACAAACAGAACTACACCAGTGTGAGAAGGGAGWTATTAAGTGGAAACCAGAGTTTAAAGTGCTGATACCACCAAACCCTGCTCTGTGCTCCTGATGGGCCAGCCCTAGCACTGACAGCCACTTTCTGCAGTGAGGTGATCACTGCCTGCCTTCAAATCATATTTAGTCAGCTTTACTCCAAAATACAGTGTGACAATTCCACAAGTGCTGCATCCCTCAACATCTAAACACTGGATGATTGTCACATCYGACAATCCTGAGATGAAACTACTGGTTTCACACAATTGCAAGTACGTCTTCGGATTGCTTTAAAAACAAACAACMACCCCACAAAAAGCCTAACCAGCMAAGAGGAAAAAAAACTAAACAAAAATCCCAACCCAACAAACAAAAYAAAAACCCAAACTCACAAAACAAATAACGGCTCCAGAAAGMAACTGGTCAGATAGAAAAGAAAGACTGATGGTAAGACTAAAAATTCTGTGATAAGGGAGTGCCATAAAGCAGGAATTGCTATTTTCATTCTGGAATGCAAACAAACTTCGGATTGCATGTCACTGAATATTGGGATTTTAGTCCCATGGCCACAAAACTGTCCAGCTGTGCACTTGCAGACTGTTACAAAACCCCAGGTGAAATAAAACAAATGCAGTTTCTTTGGATCTTTCATAATCCACAGAGGATGCTTCACRCTGTGCCACAAAATTTAAGGTTGAAAGAAAATGAGATCCATGTGAAAGGAAATTTATTAGTATTAAACAATGAGAACTTTGATTTTCATCTCTTTATCTAAAGAATGTTTTAAAATGGTGATAGAAAAGCCAAAGTCCATAAATCTGGATTCAGAACAATAAATCTCCTGGCAACGATCCACAGATAATTGAAAAAAAACTCTCATCAAGTTTCAACAAACCATAAATCAGGCTTGAGTATATTTGTGGATAATAAACTCCTTTACATGTATTTCCATAGATATGCATCGTTTTTATCTGTATTTTTGTACATTCAGAAGATGAAAGAGGTGGGAAATGCTACCTCCTAGATTTTTTCCCATTCATCTTCTCTCTCTTGCTAATCAGCTCCCAGTGACTGACTGTGAAAACATCACCTTATGTTTCACCAATGAGATTTTATTTCTGCATACAGCACCAYAGATCTGGAGCAGGTAGGGAAAACTAAATGAACCACCAGTTCTGAATGCAAAAGAAATCTCAAGACATGCCAGGTCCTAATAAAGACCCCAGCCTTAACAGGAATGGAAGATTCTTTTGTCTTTCACAAATTCTTTCATTAATTAAACACTCAACCCAAAGGTCACACAACTCTAGAGATGATTTTTTTTTCAAGTCTACTGCCTGTTTTAAATTCAAAGAATTCATAGAAAATAGTATTTTTGCTTAGGAGTTGGCAAAGCTCCTGGCATAATGGGAATAGAAAAGCAAAATGTATGCTCTTCTCCTGAGCACTGGCATTTGCATAACGTGTTTTACATATTAAGTAATACTGCCAAAGTGATATTTTTAATCTCCCCACAAAACACAGGCTGGAGTTCCCAGGTGCCCCGTGAGCGGCCTTTCTTTGAGCGGTTCCAGTAACGTTATTGGAGTTCTACATGCGCAGGTGGGGATCATTCAGATCAGCTGATCAGAGGCTGTTTTTCTAGGTGCTGGTATGATGAAATCCTCCCAAAAACAATGAAAAAAAAAAAAAAAGCCTTACATTGAAAGCCTGACAGATTAGGCCCAACTAGCCAATAAAACTCTCATTGAGCAAGAATTTAGAGAGAAAGATAAAGGATACCATGAAAATCAGTTTGCATCTTGTTTTTAATGTAGAAATTCAGCTCTACTTTGATTAGGCATTTAAACAGCTGCTCTGATGGCCTTCTGACATTTCTAAACAGGAAATACAGAAAAAAAAGGGAGCAATATGATTGTATTTTAAAGCATAACTTCCTAAAGTCAACCTCATGCAGTTATTTTTTGGTTTGTTGTTTTAGCTTGGGTTTTTGTTTTGGTTTTTTCTGTAAGAATTGTTTTATGAATAGAATTGATTTCTTTAGAAATATGCCACTAATGGCATTTTAATTACATTTATAATATAGAACAAGGCTAATTAAAGATGGCAAAAAATTGATTTTTACCAGTGCTATCTTTATACAGCAATAGATAACTGCAACTTCACTAATATGTAATTTTAATTTACTACTGCCCATTTTATCAAGCACAGTTGATTAACAGGAAAACTGAACGGATTTCCAAATTTAGGTCTCAGTTGCCAGTTGGCAATAATTTTGTGGGATGTGATTTYCGTGGTGGTTTCTGCTGTGTACAATAAACCTGTTACCCCTGAGAAGGTAAGCGGCATGCAGACTCACAAAYTGGAAGACACTTCAATCTTTGTCCCTAAATCTTTGCATTTTTCCAGATTTATTTTGTAACTTTATTAGTGGCACATAACAGGGTTACTCTGCAGTTAAGCTACCAGCACTGCAGATTCCCAAAAGTGCTCTAAAAAATAACTTCCTAATCCATTTGTGATGGTATGGCCTCAGAATATCAACACGTTAGATAGAGAGGTACGAAACAGGTTTTTTTTCTGCGAGTTTCACATCACCCTGTCTCCTTCAATAATCAATAGGGAATTTTTCATTTGCATTATTGAGTTATAAGGCATTTCACTCAGGAAGTGATTGGGTGACAAGCTCAGGTGGTTTGCCACAGAGATCCTGAAATCTTCAGTGTGTTGACAAATGTGGAGCTTTGTGGGATCAAACCTTGACTATAGGTAGAAGCATGTAAAATTCAACAGGGAGATATTTTAAAGCTCCTGTTAGTTCTTAAAAGAATCAGTAGTCAAAATAAATTCATGTGATCAACAGCATAATCCTGTGTCACTGCATACAACACAACTAGATCCGTGTTCCGAACCTATCAACCAAATCCACGTTCTGAACACAGCATTTTCAAAGAATGCTTTCTTTTAAAACACTTGCTAYGAACTTGGTCTCAGCTGGTTTAGAAAAAAGGTATTTGGGAAGACTTTTCAGCAGTCCACTCGAAATTGGAGGACTGTGGAAATTAGGTATCAGCAGGAAAATCAAGTGATTTCTGGATTTGCTCAGTGTACAATAAGAGGAAGCAGCACATCTGCTACGTTAAAAACAGAGTAAGGCAAAGATCCAACTCATCAGCACACACAGCAGCCCTGCTGTAATGGGGGAGTGAAGCTGTTATTGATGAAGCAATTTATTTCTAAGGACACGAGTGAGTTTGCGTTTCATAGATAGCAGGATTTAATAACAAATATATCTCCCCACAGGTAATTGAACATAATTCTGTCATTTTTATCAACAGGGGTGTAATCTTGTCGTGTTCCAGTTCCAAGGAATATAACATTAACTTATTATTACCAAATAGTTACATCAAGTTAATTAGATCTAATAGCTGAGTTAAGTGGTAGCACTGCCATTAGTATTTACAGCATCGTGCACTTACACTCCAATTCTGCAGGCTCTTAATTTGCCTGTAAATGCTTTGTTTGGGATACTCTGGGATTTTCTACTTTACTGCTAAGAGGTGGATCACAGTTTCCTCAGGCCTCAATGAGTTTAGTCAGTTTTAAGGAAGCTTTTTCGCCTCCCTCACATGGCCTGTTGTTTAAGGACCAGGTYGGTAAAACGGCAGCATTTGCCATTTCAGAGCTCTTTAACCCCTCTCCAGCACACTGTTAATCCATCACTTTCCAGGGGATCATATGAGGCTCCCCAGCCAGATATTCCCTACAGCACAGCTGAAATACCTCTGTAGGAAATCAGGCTTTTCTGCACAGTACAAAGGAAACAGAATGAAAGCAAGCAGTGACTTTTCCTTTAGCACTTATCATCTCTAAGTATTTAAACCAATGCCGTGGTTGGACACTGTTTAGGAAAGTTGTCCTCAGAAGCCAGGCAGAATTCAGAAGAAATGTAATGAAAGAAATGTAGCTGACCAAGTCTGCCTGTTCTCACTAGCTACACAGAATTATTATTTAAAAAAAAAGAAGGAAAAGAAAGCTCAGTAGAATAAGAGACACAGAATGGGAGAATGGTTGAGGCTGGAAGAACCCCCTACTCAAGCAGGGTCACCTGGAGCAGGTTTCATGTTCAATCTTATGTGCTTTACAGATGATAAAGCATCAATCTTGCAAACCTCTACACTTGTAAGCCTGCTGAAGACTTTAGGATCTTTGTAGCAGGCTTTGCCTAAGCTCATCTTACCCAACTGTTTCCTGAATGAGATAATTTTATAACTCAGGCCAACACTAGAAGTAAATCTGAGAACAACACACTAAAAGGAGGAAAGAATTTTTGTGCAAACCCATACCTTGCTTCACCAGGATGAGCAAGAATYGATTGCTCACAGCTCCCAAATGTCATCCTCCTGGTATTTTAAGCTTCTTTTGTAAGAATGTTGGGTTTTGCTAACAGACTAGGGGGTGAAGAGTCAGGCTTTCTTATGCTCCAAATGCTCCTCAAAGAATAAAATGTTAAAGGATAAACACATTTCTGATCATCACTGTGCACTTGGGGGCTCCAGAAGATTTGTCTAAAGCACTACTGGGTGCTGGGAGGGGGAGTGAAGCACCCTAAAATCAGAAGCTCTGGTGACCTGAAATTCAGCATTACAACCCTTCACCCCTAACTGCAGCCAAGGGCTGACCTAAGGAYGGTGTTATCCAGTTATGCCTAAGAACTTACACACTGTGGATGCCAAAACGTCAGAGAAGCCATAGCCAAAGGCTCAGATATTCTAGAAAAATTCTTGTTAACATCTCACTTTCAAAATGGGAAATGGAGTGGTTTCCTGCAAACTATGGAGACCTAAACCTGATTTTCTGTTCTGAGGGGGCAGCAACATTTTACATTTATTTTGTAGTCATAGGGTTATGACAAATAAGTGTCTTCATTTACATTTGCTACAGTGCATATTCCCACAGGCCTGTGTAAGGAAAAATCCTTTGGATAATGAGACCATTCAAAAATTTCATTTCATTGCAGATATCTTCTATTTCCAAGGTTAGGTTCTTATTACATGCTGTTTCAGAAATCCTCATCTGCATACCCATGAAATACCCAAGTCAGAGCCATTTACAACAATTAGGCATTATAAAGACAAAATTAAATATTTAAGTCTCAATAAATAACCAGATGTATTTAGAACATGCACTTAAATTTTCTTGTCAYGGGGTCTCCAAAACCTGCAATGATAAGAACAGAACCAGAACAAAGCCTGAAATGCCAGAGTGATTTAATCTGGAAAAGTGAGGATTTCTGCCTTTGAACCTTGATGCAGTCTCCCAGTTATACCTAACTTACATCTRCTTTCACAGAATAAAAAGTTAGCTGAGAGTGATGTGTCTATGGAAATTTCTGACACAAGGTGCTCCTTTAGGATTGCAAACATTTCTAAAACCTGTAAAGTAACAGGAAACTGAGTAACCCTCTGTTTAAAGGTTTAGACTGAAATTCAGAAATAAACCTTATTATACAAACRGCTAGGAAATTTGTTTTTGAATTAAATGAGGATTTAATGTTTAAAAAAATTCACTATGTTTATATCAAAATACTTTTGGCATGGCTCTCTGAACTTCAGCAGTGATGTACATACATCAAAACAGAAATCCACATCTCTTCTTAACAGCTTGCCACTAAACCACTTGGTGCTGCAGATGGTACCAGAATGTTTTCCTAAACATCTAAGTTCCTCTAAGACAGAAGAGATGAAACAGCCTTTCTTCACCAGGAATCAACCTAAGTTTAGCTTTCAATTGTGACCTTTTGTATTTCCAAYGACTGAGGAATGGGGAAAATTTGTGTTTCATCTCTGTGCTTTTTCATCTCCATTTCCCTTTTGAAGTATAAAGAAAATTTCCAGACAGTGTAGTATGCTAATGGCTTGTTACATCTCCAGGCTAGGAAATGCTGCAGCTCCATCTGCACAGCATTGTGTGGGTCTGCTGGTTCCCAAATTAATGGAAAGATTTTGATGTGGAATCCCGTAATGTTGACTTTGTTCACCGAGTGGAAGCTGTGTTGTTGTCTATGGTGTGATACTCACTCAGACTATCACAGAAACACAGGCACRTTTAGGTCAGAAAAGAACTTTCAGATMATTGAGGCCAATCATTCCCCCAGCACTGCCCTGTTCACCACCAAACCATGTCCCTCAGTGCCACAGCTGCACCTCCTTTAACACCTCCAGAATGGTGACTCCGGCACTTCCCTGTTCCAACGCCTGGCAACCCTTTTGGTGTAGAAATCTGGGAGAAGGGACCAACCATGRGGTGGTGGTGACTCAGGTGCAGGACCTGGCACCTGGCCTTGTTGAACTCCACAGAGCTGACCTTGGCCCATCCTTCCAGCCTGTCCTGGGGCACCCTGACCTYGATATGACAAGGCACAAAGCAGCCCCTCGGTATAAAACGGCTGCTGTTCGACCCCTGCTCGAACACACTTGGAGAGCATTTTATAACTCCAAAGTACTTTAGAAGCATGAGCAGAATTCACTACACGAGCCAACCGAATGTGAATGGGAAGGGGGGGATTTTGTTGTGATATCTGCCAATATCCGAAAATAAGTAAATCCCTTCAACATTTCCTTTTCCATCTGAAGGACTGAGAAAACTGACCAGCTTCAGAAGTTTGTCAGCTGACACTCAAACACAGGTAACAAAACACAGGATGACATAAAACTTGTTTTGTATAAGGAAGCTGGGACTGGCAAAGGTATTTTGAATGTAAAATGTTCAGTTCACTGCTTAAAATTCACAGGGAAAAACACTACAATCATGCARGGGCTCTTTGACGGACTGTGTGAAATGAATAGGTGTTAGCTATTGATTTATGATGGAAAACAGACAGTTCTCCCTACTAAATATCACAACCTAGTTGCCACTAGTCCTGTTCTGAATTTTAATAGAATTTACACAAGTTTAAAGAACTTTAAACTTGAAATAATAAATATATATATATGTATAACCATGTACAATAGTTTGATTTATAAGACTTGAAAATGTAACAGAAATTGTAAAATAAGAACTTCTAGCTTCTATTTGCAGCAATAGAACAAAATTTACTGCACAGCATTCATTCAGAAAAAAAAATCTGTAAGAATTGTGATTATCAACCATTAGCCTTAAGTTGTAGAAAAAGAATAATTCTGTGATGCAAGCAAAAAACTGTGGTCTACTTGGCTTCCTGCCTAGTCACAATGGTCCATTAAAAGCAGGAATGCTAYGAAATAAATGAATCTCTGATTTAATGGCTCTTAGATATGGTGTCCTTCATCTCTTTGGAAGAAATGAAAAACAAATAGTGGCATTACAGAAATGCTATTTCCAAGTCTAGAACAGCCTCTACTCTATCAGGCATTAAGGACAAACAGCACCACAGGGAGTTAAACCTCATCCTAACTTTGGGCATAGTTTAACCACGTGGTCATCTATGACGAGAATTGCTTCAGCATGGCCACTCTTGCACGACAGGAGAGGAGGGTAAGTAACAACCAAGACAAAAAGCACAAACAGGGTAAGCTAYGCAATGACAAAAACCTGGATACTCAGTGGAGAGAACCATGAAGTGATAACAAGGTAGTCTGTCAGTCCAGATGGCTCAGAGAGCCACACACAAAAAACGTACGAAAATGCCTGCCTGCTGGCAGAACAGTCACTCATAGCTGAAGTTACAGTCCTCAAAATCTCTAAACACCTTCTATTGCATACTAGAGTCTAGGTGAAGGTATCTAAAAACCCATCAAATTACTTTCTCTCAACAAGCATCAAAAATTTTCCTTCTAAGCTTGAGAAGATATGCACTCTGCTGATACAGATGAACAGCTTCACAGAAAACCAGCATTCAAAAGAAAACTTAGGCAAATTTAAGCCATTTTTTAATAGCTAAATTAATCCTAGATATTTTAAAGATATTAGGAATCTTTCCAAATTAGAGGGGACAATAACATTTTGACACAAATAGCCCTAAGATGTATGCTTCCTCAAAATGTTTTAGAAGAAAGACAAATTGCTTGTGTCTTTAATTGCATGGAGTGTGTGGGGAAATCATTAAAGTATATACAGGTAATTATCTGGAGTATGGATGAGAAGACATTTAAATGTCAACAATTTCATTAATTTTATAACTGAAGATTGAGAGCTGGCGGAGCAAAGGATAACAAAGCATGAATGGCTGTCATTAGGGGCTAATAGAGTGTTAGGGTGGTTCTGATTCCATAAAATTCTGTAAAACTGGCTGGTGTTGAGGCATATGCAGAAACACAGCAATGTGTGTGTACAAAGTTCCCAACATCCTCAAATCACCCCGGTCAGGCCCACTGCAGGAAATGATTCACGATGTTGTGATTATTGACTCTGCTGCCTGGGATCCGTGGTTTATGGGTAGGACASAAAGATTTATCAAGACAATGGAAGTGCTTCATGTGCTTTTAGCAGGACTTTAACCCGAAATCTACTTTTGAAAACAAGAATGCTCGATTTGTGCAAACCCTAAAAGGAAGGCATATGGTGCATTTCAAGGCATTAAAAGGATGAGTCAAAATTCACAGTAGTGCTATGGTTAAGCACGAATACGCTTCAGCAATGGAAAAGTCAGGGTCAACTTGGAAGACTATAAATGACAAACTAATTCATTAACATCAGGGATGAATAATTCAGACATGAGATTCATATCAGTAGTCCAAACTTTCCATCTTTCCTGAACCCCACCTTCTCCATGTGAGGGGGTCAGTCTGCCTATACAGAGTGGTGTCAGAAAAACAGTGATCTGACAGGCACTAGTTCATATTTTTTCTTTCTTAAGATGGGTATTTCAGTCGTCGTTTTCAGAGGACACAGGATTCCAGTTGCAGGTAGATTCTACGGAAATCAGGTTTAAAGGATACAGAAGTCACAGTCATCCTTCCTACAATGAAATATTCCCTTATCAGTGCAATGGGGCAGCTTAAAAGTGATCAAGGCACATTTAATTGTTCTCCCTTGCTAGAGTAGAAATGGCAAGACTGGCAACCGTTATTCTGTGGAACAAACTGAAGTACCATATTCTATGACATCCAAAATTTAGTTTAGGTTCTCTCGTAGCAGTACTATTATACCAGTTGGTTACTATTAATGTGATTAATACATTTTATACAGATTAGCAGTTCTAGTTTTGTTAAAAGAATATTTAAGATTTTGTGCTTCATTTTATACAAGTAAAATAYGGAAACAATGTGTCTTGTTAGATTGCTTGAAAAGAAAGACTCTGCATACCCAYCTAGACAAGAAAAAGTGTTTTCAAGGAAACAATATTGCAGGTGCAGAAAACACAAAATCATTTAGATTTTGATCAAAATCTTGAACAGTTTTTCAAGAAGCATGAAGACAAGTCAGCAATCCACCCACAACAATAATACCCCAAGTATTTATCCACCCTATCTATGAGAACAGACAATAAGAATGGCAAGCAAAAAATGAAATGAACGAATCTAGCTCTAGTTCTACTGAAAACAAGAGTATGCTCTTTGGGACTGCGGTTTTAGTAAAAATCAGACCCCAGAATGGTGTTGTTTGTTTTATTAGCTGGTTTTTTTYCCTGAAAAGATAATAAAAAAACCCTAATTCAGTATTGTTTATTTGTCCCTGTTATTCAGTTTCTAGATAATTAGAACTGAGTTTTCATCCCTTGTCAGGTAAAATATTATGTGGAAGGCTAATGATGCCACCCCCAAAACACCATTAGGTTATTTGATGGAGAACATGATTTATGTATGTTATAGAAGCATTTACTTCAGGGATCTTTTTCAAGTCAGCAAGAACAAAATTTTGTTCTCTGATAAACAGAAAAGTAATGACAGGCTATTCGTTTTGGGTGGCTGATGTTTGATTTCCTGGAGTTACAAAGATACTCTGCTTTTGTTCTAATGGCATTATATATTTCTGTGGTGGAAATAATTAATGACTGTGCAGCTTTGGTCAGCTCTGCTCTGGCAAACACTGTTCAGTTGTACTCTTACACATGGGTAAGTTCTAGAGGGCAAGTCAAATTCAACCTATATTTTCAGGAAGTAGCAAAGAAAACATATCTCAAATTTCTGCATATTCACAGGCCTTATACCTGGGCAGAAAAAACCAAGTTTTACATCTCAGATCTGTTTAAAAATTAGGTTCAGTTACTACTTTASTCATAAAGAAGTGCAGCCAGAGAAGCATTTAATTTCTGAGAAAAGATGAAGGTAGAGAAGTACTTTGACTCACAGCTACTACTGCAGAGCTGTGCCATCACCTACTGAGTTGAACAGCATCCTGTGAAGGAGATTAACTGGATGAAGCTGTTCTTAAGTACCAAAAGAAAGAGAAAACACGATGATCAAAGGTTTGGAGGTTTTTTCTCCCTTCTTTGCTCCCCCATTCTCCCCTCCCCATCAGCTGCAGCACCATTTGCTCCACTAAAGCCTTAACCCTACAGGAAGTATGAATCCAGGCATCTAATTTTTCCAGTGACTTTACAAGTGAAATACTTCAATTGATAATCWCAGAAAAAAACCCCAAACCACTTGCAGATAAAAAAAAGCTTGGGACTTGCACATAAACTAAGCTTGGGACATGGAAWAAAGGACGAGCCAGTTCTAAGGTGCAGATTACAAATTCACACAGTCTGTGAGAGAGCAGCCTGTTCTTCTTGACTCAAAGCAATCAAAGAGTTAAAAGTTTGCTTGTTAATGGAAAAGAAATGAAACTTTTAGGCCCCAAAGATGCAGAGAACATACACAGTCCTTACCAGTTATGAGCTGAATACAGGTGAAAGATACTTGCTCCTTACCTTTGCTACTACAGAAGCAGCTTTGATATATGGAAGAGAACACACACAAAATTTTAATGTGCTATTTTCTCCTCCTAGACCATGTAAGCAGTGCTAGAACTGCCTGCTTCACCACATGAGCTATGAACTACCCTTCTCATTTTTTCTGACCCTGGAGGTTTCTCCCTTCCCCTTGTCAGGCTACCACACATTTGCCAGTCTGAGTGATGTGAGGAGTTTCTAGCACGGAAAGTGTCACTGTCAGCAGCTGAGGCTACGTGGGTATGACAAGCAGAGGAATATTAACCACAGTAAAATATCCAAGATATGTAAAGTTCAGGTAAAAGGCTGAAGTGTTTAAAGCTATCTCATAGATTCCTCCTATCCCCTTCATCTTCTGACCATAATGTACCAAAATTCTTTGGCTTGCTTAAAATTCTCAGTGAAATGTGACTTTACATGTAATAACAACTGAACACTTGCACAACGCACCTGCAGAATTGGCTTTGAAAAAAAAATAAGAAATATTTAAACAATACTGGGCATAAACATTTTCTTTACAAACCAGCACTGAACCTGTAGAACCAAATTCAGTTATATTTGCATTTGTTCATTTCACTCCTTCATCAAGCTGATGTCAATAGAAGTAACCTTAGGGTATGAAGGAAATGAAATTGCTGAAAGTATCCAAAAGCATTTTGCTACCCTCAAGCTACTTGGGAAATAAGGTGCAGCTCTGCAGGCTTTTATTGTGAAGTAATTATTATAATTTACATTCTGGGTTGTTGCAGGTACACCTTGTAGCCAAATGCTTCTAATCCCTTGGGTCCAATTACCTCATGATAATCATGCCAGTTGGTGCCATATTTAGTTTTATTCAAAATACAATGCTCAAAGTTAAAATTGATACTTTCTGAGTCTAGAGAGACTTGTAAACTTTTTTTTCCTGGTGGGTTACTATGTGAGTTGTGCAGTCCTTAATAAACAGCCTGTCAGCTGTGAATTTCTTTCCAGAGGTCAAAAACTCTGAGTAGCTCAAACTGCTCTTAAGAAAAAATCCCAAACTTATTCCTTCAAAAGAAAAGTCCTTCCAGAGCTAGTAATTACAAGTGGATCAGAGGACAGGTGACAAGTGACTTGATAGCATCAGTCTTTATAAAAGATGAGGARTCACTCTTGACCACTGTAACATTTTCTTATTACACATGAAAGGATAAAGTTGGCTCTGTTCAAACCTCAGGGCAAGGTGAACCCACYGAGGGATGCAAGGGACTTTTCAGATCAGTGAAACAGCAGAACCCTCCTCAGCAAAATAATTCTGGACTTCCCTCCTGGCACTCTGAGTTTCAAGCTGACTTGCMGTGCCTGCAATGGCAAAAGTAAACCTGTGTGACCCCCAGGAAACTGTCCTTGTACAAATCCTTTGGTCCGTGCTGAGACRTGGCAATACATTAAAGAGAACCATTTCCACATGGCAAGTGAAATAAGTTTACTGACAAGTGAAATAAATTTACAGAACCTATTATACAAAGTCCCAGCTGCCTAAAGAAGTAGTGGTGTAAAGAATGCTGATGTGTAACCGGAATAAACAATATCATCACACACTCCACCGAAATTCACAGCTCCTGAGGGGTGGCTGTCTGAAAGCTTCATGAACAAAAAGCTGCTTACCCTATGCATTTCCCAACAAATAGCAGGTTACACTATAGTGACTTTTTATTTTGAATTTCAAAGGCTTTTGTAGTGTGCCACATTACCAAGTACGTGGCAGACGCATTTCCTTGAGGGGTAGATGTTTAGGTATCCGGATTACCAAAAGTGGAATACAGAGCTTTGAGCCTGGAAATCTCATCCGTAACAAATACTTTAAAACTCTTCAAGACAAAAAAACCCCAACATCCTCAGTCTACATGAAATGATGTTATAATATTATCCCATTTTAGCCACTGAAACTAAGAAGCATTTTTGCTTTAGAAGTTACTGAGTTTTCCATAACTTGATCTTTCATGCGATAATCTCCTTTGCAAACTTCAGATATTGTAGCACTCAGTCACACCGTAACAGGTGTGAGGTGCAGTACCTGTGTGCAAAATAAATTGAAATACTTTCTGTTTTTAGTTTTTTGTTTGTTTTATCTGGATTTATAGCAGCTAAGACTCTTGAAGGGCACAGCAGGATAACAAAGAATTCTACCAAATAGTCAGAGATTAAGTGTGCGCGCCTAGATCTGCTTCATCACCAGATGAGCAATACATTAAAAAAATGGTTAGAACTTGAATTCAAGAAATTCCTGAAATTTGCAGGACTGACTTGCCATAAAAGCATGAAAAATGTGGACAAAAGAATATTTTAGTGCACAAAATAATCTATTTGTGCTACAGACTGTAATCTATTGTACCAGACTGTGTTTTCACTGTAGAAATCAGCCACTGTAATAATTCACACCTTAGAAAAAATTTGTAGGCTAAAATATCTTTTTCTAGAAGTGATCAGATTCCTGCTGTCTTTTGAGGAAACCAATTGCATATGGAATAAGAAAGCTCCCGGTCATTAATGTTTCTGACTTACTCCAGCACAGAGAGTGAAAAACTGATAAAAATGGGGCTTTTTTTCCCCCATATCCTGTTCCAAATTTCACTGAAACAAACAGAAATACATTGAGGTGTGAGAATTTGGGAGAATAACCTGTAAATTCAGAAAATGTCCCAAACTCATGCCCTTGGGAAGCAACCCAACTGCAATGGCATTACGATGAGAGTTCCCACATATCACATAACAAATAGAGTTACCACTGCCCATCTCAGAGCAGGAAGTTCAGCAGCTCACAAAATCATTGTAGTCATGTTGCATCTGTCATATTTTTAAACTTCTCTTTAAGTGGAAAATTAAATTTTAGCCTTTACAAACCTTAGTCCCTTCCAGTTTGGGGAGAGGGACTTTTAGTTTTTCACATGAAGTTCATATCTCATTTCCTTTAAAAGGGCAGAGGTGGAAGATCCCCATTCATGTCTCCTCTTCCACCCACCGCTTCCTCAGCCTTGTAATTGCTCAACGCTTTAAAGAGGGCAGCTTCTTAAATGCTATCAACTACATCATGCTTTCATTTTTTAGAGGTCTTTAACCTTAAAACACCAAAATTGTTTCATTAGATTTAACTTCGCCCCTTAATCCTGTAGTCTCAGACCTTAACTAATTCCTCACATATATGGTGTTCTGCAGTAATCACGCAAGAGCATGGACTTCCACAAGGTGGAAAGTGCAAAGCCTTTATTGCGCAGTGAATATTCCCTAAATACCAGCACCCAACAGGATATCACATCATATAAACAGGAAAGATGTTCACCTCAGTGTCCCCCAATCACCTGGGRTAGTGCACAGACATTGCCTATTATGGTAACAGGTAAACAATMCCCTATAAGGTCACAAACTACAATTATCACATCTCATAGGCCCAACACTGTCCACGAACCCACAATCCTCTCTCAGCCCATCCCTGGTGACCTGGATGCACTCCCAGGATCACCTCTGGGGCCAGGAAAGAGGCTCTCTCTCCAGTCCTCTGGGCCTATCTCTCTTCCAGCACATAGTGCACCCCAACAGTGTTCCTCGTGTCCCCAAAAGAAAATTCCTTCTTGCACCTTGAAAACTGCTGCATATATAAATTATTACCTCAGACCCGGATTGAACTGTTAAAATTCCTCTACAGAATTAATGTAGAATTTCAGAAAACACATGAGACCCTTCTTACTGAAGAGTTTTAGTATCTCATCAACCAATGGCAGCCTAAAACCGATCCCTCACTTGCTGAGACACAAACTAACAATAACCTAACAGAACACACAATTCTGACCAGCTCTGACATCATTTATTGTCAACTATAATTGGCATAGTGGTAGCAAGCAGAGGCTTTCTGCCATTTAGAAAAATGAGAACTCTCGTAGTACACAGTTCTAATATATAAAAATGTTAAATTAAGAAATTAGCCTCCAAATAGATACACTTTTTAAAATCAGTATTTAGGTAGTAGGACTTTATTGTAAATGCAAACTCTACTTCAAAAKCAGTGGAGTAGTAATAAAATTCATATTTTATTCCTATGTCCAAAGTATTTATGGTGGTTTACCACTGCATTAAAATACAACAATTATATTTTAGAAATATTTTAGAAATTTGTATTGAAGTTGAAAAATAAGCATTATTATTTTTACTGGATACTTTCATGCCAAAACATATTGCAAAACACATTAATCATTTTCCTCCCATTCTGAACTATGTGATATAATACTGGAGATAAAACATGCCAAATATTGAACCTAAGTTCAGTCACTTCAGGTAAAGCAAGAGTTTATTTTCATGGAAGGATGGAAAGAAAGTCCAGCCTTTTTGGTTTTTTGGTTTTTTTTTTTTTTGAGAATCCTTGTGCTTTTCTGCTCTCTATTGATAAATAAAAAGAGTAAGTATCAATAAAAAAACCCTGCCCACCAGATTTCAGTCAGCTTTGGGGCAAATCCTAAGTGTTTCTAGTCAAACACCTCAGAAACTCTCCCATGTACCTAAAGCATTTGGTTTGTTGAGACCTATGGAAGTAGAGAACACATGTCAAAGACATAGTTTGGAGCTCAGAAAAACAGCTGAGCAGCATTCCAAATTATCTTTTCATTAAAAAATTAGCCTAGGTCACAATGCTATGAGGAAAACAAAATCTTTTTTAACAGAAAACAATTCTATTTTGGTTCAGCTGATGAAGTACAGTCACGGTTACTCTCTGGATAAGAGGAGGAAAGGCTAACAGCCATTTGCTCACCTCCTCTGATGTGATCTAAAGTACTTTCAACATCTTTTGAAATGATTTCTCTATGGCTACTTTGAAAAGTTATGATCACTGAAAGAAATAAATAATAAATTATAAGAAATATTGAATCCTGTTAAAAACAAATAGCTTTTCCCCAAAGGGTAATGTAAAAGATCTCAGGTTTACTTTGAACATTTTTTGAAAAATCAAAAAATATTGGATAAGAGAGAATGTAATGGAAGGGGAAGCAACAAAGTGAATGTGCTATTCCTTTTACTTTTTATCCTTCTCCAGAATTCATCTGAAGCAATTTTCAGCAGTTCAATCTCCTGCTGTTCTGACTTGCTATAAGAAAAGTCATAAGAAAGGTGGTATTTATATATTCCAAAGGTAAGCTGATCCTTTCCACGGGCAATCCTTGCCTCCCTCTCCTCCTGTCAGTACTGGCTGAGTACTCGAGAGAAGATCCTGGACTGCCATAAAGAACTGGAGCCATGCACTGCAGACTGGATCATCCATCCCTCTGCCAGTGCCAGGGCACAACAGACTGGTCAGGCTTTCCCAGGCACGAGGAGCTGCAAAATATCTCCTGAGTGATTCTCCTGCTTTTGGAATCAAAAACGCGTGTCAGAGTCAACTGGTGGGGCTACAGAGACCGTACCTGTATCAACTTATTACATAACTCTTTCAAATGCTCAAGGATTATGGATGCTGAAAAAGCTCCAGCAGAGAATTTCTTCAGCTCTCTGCAGCATTTTTGTGAGAGTTCTGTCTTTTCCATGCAAGTAACTCAAAACAATGGTACAGTTTTGTAAACTCCTTGCAGCTGCAGGTTGTTTTGCAGAATTGTTATGGTTCTAACTAGAAAAACATTCAGAGATGGGTGTCTTAGAACTTGACCAACCCCCTTARGGRGTGGATGGCAAAAACCAATTACCTTATGCCACTTAATACACTTTGCTAACTAACATATAAAAGTCTTCTGAGAATTCATTAAAATGTGTCCATCTMTCCCTGAGCCTGGACTTTGTGTCATTTCTCTTCTCGTCCGTGGAGAAAACAGCGACAAAGGATTACCTCTTTTCTTCCAGAAGCTCAATCCYCCCTCTTCCCACTCTTTAGATAATGATTCTCTCCCAAGCAGCAAAGTTCCCATGGACTTAATTARCAAAAAAAGGAAACTTGGCACATGAGCAGAACAATTCCTTGTGACAGCACTGYTACATGACATTCAGAATAGCGAGAAAGGAACACCTCTACATCATTTTGAAGAAGCTCCCAGAGTCAAATATAAAAGACACACTGTATAGGTAGAAAGCTACCAAGATAAAATTTCRCTTTGGGGAGGTAGTTGCAGTGACAGGCATCTTAAACTTCTTGAACAGGTGAAAATAAAAGTGATGAAATCTAAAATCAGGAACTTTCCCTTTAAAAAAAAAAAAAGTTTTGTTCAGCTCACAATAGTTGAAAAATTCATCCTTCTAAATGGCTGTAGTACTCAGCAGCAGGTAGGTGTTTTTACCAGAAAAAGTTGTGTATGGTGGTGTGCCCAGCAGAAGAGCAAAGTTTCACCTGCTATAAATTCATTTAGTTCAACTGACTGCCAAGATTTTCATTTACATCAGCTGTATCTAAAACTAAATAGCTCTATTTAAATCTAAACAAGTTTGGCTCCAGCAAGACATGCTGAAAACCCAGACAAGGTATCTACAATTAGAAAAAAGATTCTCATTTTATTGCAGATCAACATTTGTATAAGAATATAACTGTTCCTGGATGTCAGTTTTCTATCCTTCGGATTACACAACATGAGCTATCAAACAAGAACAAGCTAGAGTTTTTGGGACATCAGAAGAGATCCTTGTTCCCATAATTAATCTCTTTTGATAATTTATTGCTATTCACTGTACAGTGATCAATCCCCATTTGCACTACTGTGAATACTTTCATTACATGTCACCAACTGAAACACTCATTCCAGATTTAAAGGACATCTTTTAAAAGGTTGTCTTTTGGGACGAACGGAGCTTTAAAAAAGTAAACAAAAGAAAATAAGATGCATTTGAGAAAGAGCATAATACGCACAGTGAGAGGAACAGACAACAAACCTTGGCCAACTTTCCTCAGAGCAGAGAGAGAGAGAGATCAGTCGCTTCTCTTTTTATGTATTTTTGGTGACCAACACTTCCAATTGTGTAAAAATGTGGTACTTTTTCTTAATTCGAGCTGCTTTCCCCACCTACAACGTGATTTTATGCCAGATACTTTTCGGTCGTTACTTCATAAACAAAGAACAACATGAAGAAAGTACTGAAGAGTGTAAGAAGGATTTAGGTAACAATTTATGCAAGGTGTCTTTCCAACAGTGACATCAATTATCCCAGCATGATCAATTATCTTGATCATGCTCTCTCACTCAGCTGTGCTGTAAGCTCACCACTGTGTTCAGGTGATACAGGAGGGTTTGTGGTGAAGAGCAAGGCAAATTGWCATTCTGAGAGCTTTCAGGCAGCTAAAAAACCCCAAAACCACCTCCACAACAACAAAAGCCAACACATTTTAGCAAATCTCTTTGTAGATAGTAAAAAAACCTTATAGTTGAGGAGGAAAAACCACCAATTTTGTTGGATAAATTTCCTATATTTTCACCCAATCTATTAACTGCAGTAACAGTGATCCACACCATTAACAACTGCATAAATAGGTCCATAATAAATTCTGTTTTACAAAAGTCAAACAGATAAAGAAAACATTCACATAGGGCAGAAAAGGACAGACTCTGTTCCTCAAACTATTAACAGTTTCCACATACTGGAACAACGAAGAAGGAGGAGAAACAATTTTCATTACATAAATTTGGAGAGTTACTGAACTCCAGAGACATAACTGTTYTAAAAAAAAATTGTTTAAAAATGAAAATATTGTTCATAATTACAATAATGTCTTTTCAAATTTAAGTTGAGTTGCACAAATTGAAACAGGGTAAATGCAAAGGTTTTGAGAACAGGTAACGAGCTTTCATTCAATAGCAATTAACTTRATGTAGTTCCAGCAATTTAGCCTGTAGCCTGCACTGAACTACAAAGTGAATTTGTCTAAACATTATTTAAATGTATTTTGCATATTTTTTTACTCTGAATTTTAAAGGAGAACAGAGATGGATTTAATTTTGTGCTTTCTTACATCAGGAGATAATTTCAAAGTGGAGCACAAAGAGTTTTTTGCAGACAATATGCTTTTTCAACCTTCAAAGCCAATGGTTTTCCACTGGTTATTTTAATTGTTAATGATCACCTATAATTTTAATGGGGTTGAAATTAAATATGGCACCTGACACACATTCCAATCGGTGCAYGTAATTGGTTTTAAGTAACATTTTAGACCAAACAGGAATTTGAGGTATTTTTTCATACTACAAGCGAGAGCACATTTTCTTAAAAACTATAGGACAGGCAWAAAGATTTTCTAAGTTCCAGATAATAGTGTCATTTTTTTCTGAGAATAGTTACGCTGTGAACAAAAAAGCACAGATTACTGCCAAACACAGGTAACTCTTGCAGAAACACACATAAAATTGAATATTTCCTCTTGCTATTATCTTCTTTGAGATAAACAAACACAGTTCCTTCATTTTTGCAAGCAAAACAGAAAAAAATCCTGAGATTCAATCTAATTATTCTCATTTAACTACTTGTATTTTCACCACTGAATACAAAAACTATAAAGGAAAAAATAYGTGCTTATGTAAAATTTTCATAGAATTTTATTCAAGGAACATTTGAATAGTGATCCCCCTGTTTACCATATACAGGACATAGTCTTCACCCTGAAAATTGGGAGCCATTTCAACAGCGGAGTCTTTTTTAATATGAAACATTGCTTTTGTCACCAATTTCTTCTCTCACCCACGACTAGACAAGTGACACAGTTTTACTCATCGCGAAGAGGAGAAAGCAGAATAAAACCCCATCTGTGGGAAGGGTTTGTGCATTCCCTGGGCAGCACGGGCCTGTGATCTAAAAATGTTTCTGCGGATTACAAAGGAGTATTTGCTGACGGAGCACTGTGATGCCACAGGAGCCAGAACACTCAGAAGGTGTGGGGCTGTTCGTGCTGCTGTCAAACACCTGGAAACAAACTTCACATGGAAGTTTGGGGTCACTAACAAAGACTACAGCATAGCTGACTGCTGCCTGTGACTGAAGAAAGCATTCCAAGACTACAAAGCTAATGCTCCAAACCTTCATGGATCTTAATACACACCCAAAAGTCTGAACAGATTCACAGGTTCCTTTCAAACTTTGAGTATTTCTGCACAGAAGGTTTGATCCATTTGTTCAAAGTTCCTCCTCATACGGCACTACTGACTGAGGCACCAAAATACCCTCTTTACTTTCATTGAGCTGATCAGACACACAAAGACAACGTTTCCTCTTTTGTCAAGGTCAAAAGATGCTTACCATTATATTAGTGACCACTCAGGCCATTACCTCCAACTATTTGCTCTCAAAGTCTCTTACAAGCTACAACTAAACTTGTAAAAATAGTTTTCCACATAAA
The DNA here is from genome assembly GCA_003713295.1 of Parotia lawesii. NCBI lineage: Eukaryota > Metazoa > Chordata > Aves > Passeriformes > Paradisaeidae > Parotia > Parotia lawesii. The sequence continues at coordinate 1,891,189 of RAHM01000144.1, read as the reverse complement.
CTCGTCAGACCTGAACAGTTTGTACACCAACAGCACAGACCAGYCATGCTGTCACACCTACTTCGAGACAGAGCAAAGCAACTAAAGACCTTTTCTTTTACGTTCTCTGTCCTAATCCCAAATTTAAGCAACCTTCCTCCCACAACTCGCCATCATTTTTTACATCCTTTCCCCCTTTCCTACAAACTTTGCTTAAAAGCTGAGTTTCACTGAACGGCACGCTGAGCTCCAGCACTGCTGTAGAAAACACCCAGAGTGGCAGCAATTCAGTCCTCCCACTGCAGCAAACCTGGTGACAGCAGCCAGCCAGGAATGTTTGTGTCAGAAATCTATTAGCAGAATCAAACTTTATTTCATGCAATGAACTACCACACAGATTTCTAGCATTGGTCTGGAAATACTCCTYGTTCTCAGTCAGAATCTAAATTTCTAAAGTGTAAATGTTAGTACAAACAGCTCGGCCGAGTCATTTTCCAGCACCTCTTTTTGAGGTAACAAGTGTGATTTAACAGCAGGTGAACAAAAAGGGACATCACTCTTAAACCATAAGTTATTCTTATGATGATGCAAAATCATCATTACAACCTGAATTTCTGGTACTCCCCTGTTAATGGTTGGTTTGAACGTGCCTCAAAAGAACTGTGTTTCTCCTACAAGATATCAATCTGCTGATTACAATAAGATGGGCCAGTCAAAGGAGAAGAACTCAAGGACCTTGAAGAAAAGGGGTTAATTTGTATGGAGAAAATAGTATCACTCACAATTCCTGTGAGTAGCTTGTATGTGGATGGTATTGCTTGTGTTTGCACTTTTTCATGGGGTCCCACTAAAAAAAAAAAAATCACATAATGCTTTCACTTGCATTTAYATTCTTTACCAGGACTTTTTCAAATAGAAATCTTACTGTCAACTGAGCATTTCAACCCTAAAACCATAGAAGTCCTTTCTCACCCCCCTAATGGGTTTGGCTTGCTGAGACACAGAGCTTTGCTCCAGCTGTGAAACTGCACCCTGGAATGCCCGAGTTTGGCCTCAAAGTGTGGCTGAACCCAGGAGCAGATCATTAAAGACAAACGCAGATTGCCCTCTGCTTTTTYTCCCCCTGTAGCTCCCCAGATGATGTGAATACTCCCCCTCTCCCTCTGTCTATGTGGGCTTTTTTAAATTAATAATTTCCTGTGTCTGAAAAGACATCTAATGAGAGCAATYATCCTTTTAGTGGTGGCAACTTTGACAGGCAGGATATGAAGCCGTGGCCCTCAGCGCATCACAGAGAGAGGGGCAGACACATCACTGCTGCCGTCCTCTGAGCACAGACACACACCCATTAAAAAACGCAGGCAGCCGCACTTTAAGAGAGATTTGTGCATTCCTAAGCAACATATTGTAATAAAGAAAAATATATTGTGCTAYAGCAAGGATTATGAAATGCCTAAGAGAGCCATAAAACATAATTAACAGGATACTGAGGATTTATAAAGCTGTAATGACATAAATTTGCTATTCATAATTTAAACTGAACAGTTGTACGTGCTCTTCACATGTACTGTAAAGACAGGTGAGCTCTTTCAACACCAGCTTTTTTCTGAATGCAGCTTYTGCCTACAGTTAACATGAGGGTGACTCAGAAGAAATCTTTTGTATTTATGTTTTATGGAACCATCTTAACTGTACAGATAACAATAAAAATTAACTAATCAGGTTGGTAAAGAACATTGTTTATTGCAAAACGTTTAGGAATAAAGTCCAGTAGTTTGACTTCTCTTTTCAAACTGATGAAAGCTCTTTAAAGAAAAAATGAAAACTGGGACTTGTCCATAGCAAGACAGCACACAACAAGCCAGGCTATGAATCAGTAGCACACTGAGTAATTTCACTCGTGCAGGCAGCTGCAGCACAGGAACGCACTCCTGGTGAAAACTCAAAATACCTGCTAGGGACCACTGAGGAGCACGCAGTGAATGCTAAATTCACAACTGGCTCTGTACAGCCTCTTCATAACCAAGTGTTCACTTGATCTAAAGTTCCACAGTCACTCTGATTACTCAAAAAGTTTCTCTCTGAATTTGTGCATCAGAACAGAAAACAAAGGCGCTACCACACGACATGCAGCATGTCCTAGCAAGAACGTGTTACACTTCGAAAAACATAAGGAAAAGTATAKTCAAAACTAAGATGCTTTTTTTATTGCAACAGGGTATATCCATYTAGCACAGATGTATTTTCCTGCCGATCACCAAATGACCATGTTTCAAGTCCAGGGCTTTCCACAGGCTCAGGTAATGAGACACCAATCAAATTGTACTGACCCTAAATGGACCTGTACCRATTCACACAGGGGAGGAATCTCCCTTGTCACCTCTTTATCTGTTACCATCATCTCTCAGTCATATCAAGACCATTTTAATGCTTTTAGTTTAGTAAATACCTGTTTTGAGGCACGGCTTGCACATGTTAAACATGTTTAAGATGAACTATTCAATTGAAATTAACCATTTCATGAGGTTCCRTGTGAACGGTTTTTAATTTTGTCAGGATTTGAGACTAACAGATTTCTCTCACTGAAAGAGCTTTTCATGCCTCTTAAGCKACAGATAATTTAATTTATAAATGACACAAAGAGAAAGGAAGTGCTAAAACCTAGCTTTAACCTTTCTTGTATGGTGCAAAAAATTACTAAAAGATGAYTGGCCAATAATTTTTCAGTATTTTTATCTTACAAATTGTAGAAGGATAAATACAGCTTATCCAAGTAGCTTAATTTCCCAGAATCCGTTTCTTTCTTGCCAAATATTCAGGGTCTTCTGCACTTTCCATAGTGAACCTCTCCAGAAGCTGAGCAAAACCAGTGAATATTCTTGACAGGTCCTCCACTATAACTTATAATTTTTAGTAGCTGAAGTGGTTTTGCCTCACTAAAACTGACTGTCAGATCATTCCAAATTATCAAAGAGGAACAAGACAGGTGGCCAAATTCTGAAGCAACAGAAGATGAAAATCAAGGTTCCCCAGTAATCCAGAAAACTGACACCGATTCAGTTTGAAATTATAATGAAATAATGAAATTATTTTGCAGAGACAGTACTAACAAAGCAAAACAGCACTTCACAGTCATGTGGAACTACGGAAATGGAATAACTTCAAGTCAGAATCAGCTTGGATGGGAAATGAACAATGGGCACTGCACCCACCAGGTAAGAAAAACAGCTTGGGAAGAAAACTCTAAACAAAGAAACAAACAAAACCCAACCAAATAAAATAATGCCCCCTAAATCCCCTAATATCAGTTCCTGAGAAGAAAGAGTAAACCACCTCAAATCTCTCATTCTGGAATTASCAGGAATGCCATATGATAGGCTACAAATGAACTTCAACTACTCTAAATTTACAGTGAATTATAAAATTGCCTCACTGGAACGATGCCAGTTATGTTCATATTGTAAGTGTTAAGGAACAGATTAACTAAAATGAGAAAAATATTTCAAAATAAATCTAGCAAAGTTTTAGTCAAGTAGTCTAAATTGAGTTATTTGGTCATAGGACAAATTTGAGGGTTTATGATTACCAATATTAAAGTAAACAGATCCTTATTTGGGATGTGTCAGTTTTCAAGTTTATTTTTTTTTGTTGTTAGGCTCATCTTCAAAAACATTTTGGATCCTGTGATACAATCCAGAGAAACTTCTGTGGGGAATTTACAGATTTGGGTCAGAGTAAATGAAATAATTTGTGTGCAGCTTTGGAGTGACAAGGTTGATTTTGAAATATATCTCTTATCACTACTTCTGCTGTGACCCAAATGAAAGAAAATGCCAGTTCTGGGCTCGCAGAGGACGAAAACCAAAGCACAGAAACAGTGGGATTCCTAGTCCCTGTAGCTGAAAAAATGGGGATAAATCTCAGGGAAAAGGTTTGTAAGTTTTATGGAAATATGAAACAATATCTGCATGTATAATTAAGGCAAAGGATGTACAATGTCACAATCTAAAATCTCGGGAAAATGCTGAAAATCAGCCAACCATGAAGCACAATGTACCATAGAAACAAACAGCTTGCAGAGCAATTTAGAAATTCAAGAAGTGATGTAATTCTCATTATCATTCATGTATCACAGGCAGCTAATAATGGTACCATGAGGCATGACTTTTTTATTAGCATAATTTTCTCCTTGATGCCACCATTATGGTTGTCTTACATTGACAAATGACTGCTGCCCATTCCTACATCTGCTCCCATCTCCCTCAGACAAATTATTTCATGTTTCTGTTCTACTAAAAAAAAACAAACAACAACAACAAAACCCCCCAAACAATCCTTTTAATTTTGTTTCTGTTTAATTACTTTGTTTTCTATATTCATTTATGCCATGGGTTTTTTATGGTTACTGATAGCTGAATTACACAGTTGTATGTTGACAATCGGGAAAAATGTCGTGAGTGTAACCTTTGAGAAATATTAATTCTGCTTCTTCCTAATCRTTATGGATGTATACCCTACTGTAACCGTATTCTGGCTGGGATGCACTCCGGGTGTGTTCTGAATTATGATTTCTGTATGGGGAAAACAACCTGGAAACAATCTTCAGATTGAGCAATTAACAATAAAACGTCACCTAGCTCAAAGTTCCATGCAGTTGTTAAATTAATGCAGTTTATCTGCTCCACAGCAGAGTTACAATATCCACAAACTCTGAAGATGGTGTTTGAAACACAGAGATATCATTAGAGGTCAAATAGATTTTCTGAGAGTCTGGACCCTACAAGCTGAATTTTAATACAGCAAAACCTGTGGCATCCTGAGCCAGGATTTTGAACGGTTTCCTCCGGTCTTTGAAGTGCTCCCTTGGTGTTCAGTAATGCCACCTACGGAGGTGCTCTCCGTGGACATTAAAGGAACACAGCAGTTCTTTCCATTAGAGGCTTTTCAGCAGCATGTTRAAAACCCCTCAAGTCTCTAACACTGTGCTCTTTCCAAGGAAAATCTGTAATTTTTGGCAAAAGATCATTAAAAATATATGATATAGCATGATACTTGCATATTCTCAGTATTTATGGAAAACATCTCTAGTGAATTCATTAMGGGCTTTTTAAGGATTCACTAATTTGTTATTACCTAAAGATTTTTAGTTAGTGAGTAAAAAACCCCATTCAAACATTAATAGAAGTGGCAAAAAAATTATGTTGGATATCTCTTTTTTTTCTTTTACTCATGAGAAGAAAGCAAACTTACAGGGAAAAAAGACAAGAAAATGAAAAATAGTTTACCCTTTGTCCTTGCAGATCAATAGGTTAATCAAAAGAATCTTAAATTACATGACATTGGAATACCCTACAGAAATGAGCCACTCTCAGATCTATACCATCTTTACCAAGGACAAGATAACCTTAGATTGGGCATGTCGTGTACAAAATTGATTGKTTTTGTTTAAAGAAAATGTTCTTAGGTTAAATAGATAAAAACCTATTGCAAAATTGAAAGTAAACTATGATTTTGCTCCATTAAAAAAAGTCTTAAGCACTGAAGTTAAACACAAATTTGACGTAGCATTCTTAAAATATTTAACACTGTCATCACACTAAATTTAAAAAAACCAACCAACTAAAAAAAAAAAGCAAAAGTGTCTTAAATCTCAAAAAGTATCTCCCCCTCCAAAAACAGAGTTGGAAAGCCATCAACAGTTTTGCTATTCTGTGGTAGGAAATAAGGCATTAATGAATGCTGGGAAACTCCTCTGGAGCTGACAGTTTTGCTCCTCTCTGCTGCCAGACGGTATCAGGGCACAACCAAGCAGACAGATTTTCTGAAAGCGTGTTTCTGGGCTGGACAGCAAAAGAGTTACCTGCAGAATTTCAAACYATCCTGCACAGTTGAGAGTCATTGGTTATTGGCTCAGATCCAGTAGGTGTATGCATATATATATGTGTGGGTGTGTATATATATATATATAATTTTTATGTCAAAGCTCGTGTCGTGCCAACGCGTTCTGCTCTGCCATGAATTTTCCAGGCTGTTCAGATACTCAACTGGGCAATGCAGAGCTGTTTTCAGTCATTTAGACACGAGTCAAAAGCTATCTGCAGCAGGCACAGCATTTTGTCAGATAAATCCTGRTGCTGCAGGGTCAGGGTTCAGCTGCTCCAGCACGAGCACTCAGTGCTGCCTTGGGGCTCCAAGACGTCTGTGTGCAGCTCACGGACACAAYGAGGCCGTGCCCTTTTCCAGAGGAGCTGAAGGCAGCCTAGCACTTCTGAAATGGCACTGGGTGCTTCCGACAGGCAACTGCGCCGTGCCCAGAGCAGCAGAAAAGGTTTTGCAGGCTAAGAATTAAAGCATCTCAAAGCAGTTTTGGTCTTGCTGCCGATGCAGATGCACCCCAGAGTGGCAGGAGCAGGAATGGGATTAACTGTGATACACTGACACACATGAGACAGGGGCTAAATCAGCAGCAGACAAGAGCAGCAAGTTGAAGGCCCATGCAAGGTCAGACCTTGATATTGACTCACAATTTCCTGCTGTTTCACCAGAAAAAAGAGGTTTGCCATTGCACCAGCCTGACCACGTAACTGCCCCCAGCAGAGCACAGCTCTCTTCAAGGTACTCAGCAGAGAAACAGCAAAGASAACCAAACTTGGTGTATCCAGCTCCTCGCACCTATCCGCATTTGCTGCTCAAGACTGAACTACAGCCGTGTTCCAAAACAAAGAGGAATTTCTGGAAGAAAWCTCTGCATTACAGTACTGGAGAGCAAAGCACTTATCAGGAACCAGGACACTGTAACAACCAGGAATTGCTTCTAACATGMAATTTTTGCATGAAATGAAACATTATTGCGCCACAGAATGCACAGTTGTTGAAGGCATTAAAAACTGGTCAGCACAATCAGTGTTTATTCAGCTTTTTTGTTTTGTCCCCTGCAGGTTTCTTCTGAAGGCATACAAGAAAACATATTGCTATACCAGAGCTGTGAAACAACGAGCTAACCACAAATATTAATTTAGTATGATAAAACAGCAGCACAATTATTGTCATTACTTTATGTTCATACCATAATATTATGGCACAAATCCTAAAAAGCAATGTATAGATATTAACATTTGATTAATGGCAATTTTTTTTCCTCCTTTCTAGTTTGAATTCATATACTTTTCATAAATTTCAATACTTCAAATTACTTTCCAAGTTTTTGGACATCAGGTACTATGATGAGAACACAACATTTTTCTGAAGGGATTAAAACACTGAAAAACCTTTTTTTTATTATTTGTGTGTATGCATTCAGAAAGACTGGCAGAGCTGGCGACTAATAGTCAAAATCAGTATCTCACCATAATCATCAATATCCCCCYATCAATGGCAAAACCAAAACTGAGGTTCTAGGAGATGGGCAATGTGGAAGCAGTCRTCACTCAGCTAAAAATAGATTTAGATTGCACTTTGAGGGTTTTGTGAGGTCTAAAGATGGTAACATTTTTGTTTCAGCGTGATCTACCTTCCTCAGGCTCTAGGAACTGCACATATTGTGCCTTAACTGTCCCAGAGAAAAAAAAAAAAAACAAGTTTTAGCTTCAAAATCTCAGATCTAATAGACTATAGATTCTGGGACATCTGTCATGCTAACAATGATAAAACTGGCTGCTCTGAGATCAGATCTCATTTTCCTAGAAACTCAGCCAGCTGTTAATCTTAGAAGAAACAAAAATTGAGACCTTAGCTGCCTTTTTGCCAAAGGACTCTGGTTACTCTGATGACCACTCATCATTCCATCCCCTTCAATTTTTAAAACTAAATCAAACATTTGACAAATTTAAAAAATCAAACAAATAGAAACCTGTGTGAAGAGGCTGGGGGACCCAGCACTTTCTTCTCTTGTCAGGAGCTTCATAAAGAGCTTAACAGACATTTCGTGTGCTCCTGCAGGGAAATGGAAGGATCAAAGCAGGCAGGATTTTCAAGATTATGGAGACAAAGACCCACAGCATCCCACACAGGAGAAAGTGAAAGGATTTAAAAACATGACTACTTGAAAATGCTTTCTCATGTAAACACTCTGTGAAGGAAAGCTCGCAAGGAGAAAGTGAATAACCGAAAAACATCAACAAGTGAAAAATAACTCACAATTAAAATCTGCTTCCAAAATTAAGTAAGTTCATGGGATCTAAAAGTGAACAAGCAAATGTCAAAATGCATTGCTGTTCTCTACAAAACCGGACCTCAAAGGCTCAGAATTTGTCATACTGTAGATAAGGAAGAGCATTTCTCACTTCTACGTCCTATCGTCACCTTCRCCAAAACCAGGAATTAAAAATAATGTACGACGTTATTCGATTTTCTGTTTAAAACCCTGCAGACACAGAAATCACAATTAAATCACATTCTTATTGCAAAATTATCACCCTAATATCTTCCCCATAGCAACTAGCACCAGGATTTTAAATCACAAGCATCTGCATCCTAACAGAAACCCTCTAGCCAGTCACGCATCAAGACACGCTCCAAAATGTCTGTGTTACTGCATGAAAAACAAAACACCAGCACCCACAAGAAAAGAAGAGAGCTTCAGGGAGCCTCTCCAACAAAATTCTTTTCATAAATTACAGAGACTCTGTACAGCTGCCCAGTGGTCCTGCTTCCTCCACTGATGCAGGTGAATCCCCTCCTGAGGAAGCATTTCCTGGGCAGGCACACCAGGATCTGGCTGGCTGTAAGTCCTTGTCTGTGAAACAGGGAGAGCCGGCACAAATAAGACAGCTAAGCACTAAAAACTGCCTTCTGTTTTTTCCTATTCGACTTCTCAAACAAATGACACCTCTGGGAGCTGTGTCTGGATAAGTGGTTTACGACAGTGTTTCTACCTTTCACACACCAGCTCGTGTCAACCTGCAAACAAAGCGCCAGCTGAAGAACTTGACCAACCCTGTTGCTGCAATAAATAAGAATTTAGTTAAGTGTTTACATCTGAAGAAGCCAGTTCCTAATGATGCTCAATGTCTACAGTTCAGTTTCTACTTTCCCAGCACCTTTTACAAACCTGGAAACAGTTTGACTCCTGTGCAYGTCACGTGGAAAGCTCCAGGCATTTTTTTTCTCATTGCAGTTTAAATTTCTCTCAATCTACTTACAAAGAAGATGGAAAAGTGGAAAATGCATCTTGTCAGACTTGCTTTATTGCATTCTTGTAAACAGGCCAAGATCCCACTTACTTCTTACAGAGGCTTAAACACTTAGTTCGTTGGCAAAGACCAAAACACAAACGGAAAGAAAAGCCTTAATGTATCACTTGGAACAGCAGGCAGCATTACAGCCCGTCAGAGAGAAACTGACTCCATTCTACGAAATTAATGGGCAAGAGACACTTTGCAAAAGTGTTCTCAAAATAAGTAAGTTTTTAAACTGAGTGARTTCCCCCAGGAATTTCACAATCTTCGCAGGCTCAGACACACCAAAAGAATGAAAGGCAAGAAGAAAGTTTGCTTGGCGGTCTGATATTGTTACAGATTGAGAACTTACAGGTTTAGAAAATCAGGACCATGCTAGCAGRCAACAAGGATTTGCAGCTGTGGTTTTCATCTTAAAGTTTTCTTTTTTAAAAAGAATGTTAAACAGAATTTTATTTTTATGGTTGCTTCTTTCTTCACTGCATTCACAACGAGGCCTGCCTGTCAAGGGAAGCTGTATCTTGAGGATTGTGCAAATATTATCATTTTCTACTGGGCAGATGAGCTTCCACTGCACATCTTAGGCACAAATTTGCAGTTATTTCAGGGGATGAGGATTTTCTAAATTCTTGATATAGCAAGTGGAAAATTGGGCTCCATTTTCATATACAAGAAAACTTTACGGGCCCTGCAGTTAAAATACATTTCTGACACATAAATTGCATTGGTTTGTTCTGGAACCATTCCAAACATCCGAACACTGTTTACAAGTCACTTACKGGGTAAATCCACGAGCATGTTAAAGATGACTTTCAAAGCCTTCATTAAAACAGCCATCAAATATGTAACCTTCCAATAAAATTCAAATATTCTAGGCTATCACCTAAATTTTTAAGAAGTATTTTACAAGTGCAATGTCAAATGAAATTGAGCACGATAGTATTTTGAATTAAATGGCGGGATCTCAACTTATTGGTAATTCTCACCATTGAGAAGATGTGTAAAACATTCATAGAGATCAAAGTTACCTGAACAGAAGGAAAAATTACCTAAAAGTTATTTCACATGTGTGAAAGATGATGTATAAGGGGAATAACTACACTTATAAAAATGACCTCAGAAGCCCAAGCAGCTTCAGAATTCCASCACTTTTGTAACACTTTTTATTCTGCCTCCCTTCTCTCAAAGATAGATTAATAAGAACTTCAATACCAGCTTTTAGATGATAATACTAACTCCAGGTGAAACCCACATTGCTCCAACTTTTTGAAAACTATGATGAATGGAGAGTATTCAAAGACAGGCATAATACATATTCTTTCACTGTATCCTGAATACTGCATATTTCGTGCAATATTGTTTATTAAGATAATGAATTGGAAAATCCTCTGCGATTTCCATGGCCAAGTGCTATGATTATTCATACCTTTATGGCAATTTGTGACATGAATTAGTTAATTTTCTTCCTGGAATGAGTCTAATAGATACAGGAGGATAAAAAGTTAAAGGAAATCTTAATACAGGTAGGTTCTTTTTCCCTGTTCATATWGCTCAAGACAAATACTAGGAGAGCCAGTTATGCCTGCAGATTATTCCATTTTTCTATTTTTATTCTATTTTTCTGCTTCTAAATTGATAACATGAATTCCATTAGGTTAAGCTTCTCAAGTCCTGACTCCTACAGTRCTGGACATGACTGAATGAGCACAAAAGTTTTACTCCTGTTTCAAAARGACACTCTTCATAAACTGGCAGAACAAGCCCTCCTAGGAATTGGTTCCGCCTAAAGAGAAATTTTGCTGGTAGGCTGAGGTTAAAGGAATGGCTTTTGCTGCCTTTAGTGGAATCCCAGGTTATAACTTTAGTTGTAGTGTAATGTGTTTGAACAATTTCTAAAACTGAATTCCAGTCCTGAGGTTTGCACTAACATTTCCACCTCTTCAAAAAATGCAAACAAAGTACGAAAGGTGAAGGCCGTAAGTTGTTTATATGAAATGATATTGAAGATAACCTTAGAAAAAAAACCACCAGCGAGATCTAGAACAGAAACTAATCATCTGCTTCTCCACAGCTGATGAAACAACTCTTGCTGCATTTGATGCAGTAAATCATTAAACTATACTGGGACAGGGAATGTTATCCAACAGAGCCCTCAACAGTCAATTGATGTAAATGCTTTGGGTCATAAATTATGGTAAAAACACCAACTGAGGCCTACGGCCTTTATCACTGAGCATACACATACTGTATGCAATGAAAGCTAATTATTATTTCAATATTGTTACTGATTTTAATGAGAACAAAGTTGCACTTCAGCACAAAAATACAGTTGTATGTAAATTCAAATGAAAACATATCCCAGTTTCTTAACGTTTTATTGCCCACCTCTTCTTTATTTTGGTAGCGGTGATGATGCACAGTCACGCACAATTTATGTACGCGGTGAATCCACATAGATGAACTTAAGCTTCTCCAGCTTAAGAAATATTTAACCAAACAGGAACTTCAAATGCCCATCAAGACCATAAACAAACCATTTCTAGTTCGAAAGCTAGAGAGGGGGTACGGATATCTAAAATCAGTGAGAGCTCACAAACACTTGAAGTGATTCAAGCTGGAATCTCTTGTACACCACCAGAGAGTSMCGGGTATACGCAATAACCAGYACATGTCAGAAATGCCAGGCAAGATGAGACACACTGACAACGGGCAGGGTGAGAAAGGTGAGAAAAAGCACTGTTTCAGGGGCATTTAACTCCAGAAGCTACAGACTGAAATCCAGCAATTATGAAGAAAAACAAAAGGGAAATTCCCTAGGTTTTGGATAACTGTTTTTCTGTGTAACTGATGKGTGTGTGCATTTGTTACTTTTATCCTTTATTCTGCTCCTGTAGGTGACGTTACTAAGCCTGGTACAAGCACTCGYGGGAATAGCATTTAAATCACTGTCCCCTCACCATTTTCTGTGCTTGACTCTCATTGTAAGCCCTTAAAGCTTAAAAGCCCATAAGCTCTAAAGAGCTGCCTTTTCAAACAGATACTCTTAACAGCTTAGTGCTTATTCCTCCACATCTAACGTAGTGCTCTTTCAAAATTACAGTTTTCTGGTATCTTTAATCCTACTCTTGCGGTCATACCTTGTTAATAGCTAAAATTTGGATGCACTTTAACTCTCACCTTCAGCATCATGACACAATAGAAACTGCAGCTGTGGCAGCCAGTGCTGCTTTCTACAGTGCTGTGAGACTCAGCTGCAGAGAATCCTGCTTTTATTGGTGTGACTCATGGTGGTGTTTGACTAATGGTAAAACTGGGAATAATCCAAAGCGCATATGCGGGTTCCATTTGTTTTACACTCCTGCAATGCCACTGACTCCGGCACCACGGTTACTCCTGATTTACACTGCTATAAATCAAACTGCAATCACAGTCTGGGAGTACCTTAGCGAGCCAAAACCYGGCATTTCCACATAATTAATGTTCCAAATAGCTAATGTTCTACTTATTTTTCAGAATTCTTTGCGCTGTAGTTTTCATCTCCCCTGATTTAGCTGTGTAATTACTTTTCAGTGGTGGCAAGATAGAACATGCTTCCTCCCTGCTATCAAGGCAGCATTTGTTTTGTCAGTTAAAGTAATTACATGTGTCACTGAGACTGAGTGTAACCACCAGGGGTCAAAAAAAAAAAAAAAGAGGGGGTAAGAAACAGGACAAGTGGTGTAAATAATTCCGTTCAAGAAATGCAGTTTTAGTAATTTTTTTGTCCCTCCAGTAATGGCATCATAGGGGTAAAAATATCATATATCAAGTATCACATATCAAGTGAAACAAATACTAAAAAGAATTAAAGGAACTGTTTCGTAATGATAATGACTTAAAGAGTTTGGGAGTGGAGAGAGCAGAAGAGCAAGACAGGGTATTTTAACTACAACTAATTTCCATAGCCATTTATGTGCCAGCTACTGAAATGACACTGTTGAGCCTCAAGACTCCCAGAATTGAACACCACACACTCAAAGCATTTTGGGGGAGAGTATTTTAAAATGCATTTTTTAAAGAAATTCAAGTTAGTCTGTGCTAGATAGTATCAGTGGGACCAAGGCAAACCACAGAGAAGCTTTAACTGAAAGCACATTTTCAATTATTTACTTCRGGCACTGACAATAAACTGGTCAGGGCAACATGAAACTCATTATGAGCTAATTTATATTGCTCTGCTCTGTGCTGCTGCAGTTAGACTGATATAGTCACCCTCAGCTGAGAATTTGTACATTATACTGTATCTCCTAACAGGCAGTTTATGTTTTAGGATTACCAGTCTAATCCTATCAATTTCAATGCTGCCAATATGTAATCCTGATTAATGTTAGTGTTTTCTAAGAGTGGCACCAGATCAAAAGTAATCAGCAGAAGTTAAATGAAAAACCCCCTCCCTGGATTTTAAATCATACATACCGAATATAAATTTCTGTATTATCAAGAACTCTGCTTCCACAAATGCAACACGGTTTGGTGAAAAAAATAAAAGGGCCATAAAAAATGAAGCCAATTATTTTTTCTGCTGGAGCAAGAAACCAATAGTTTCCAGCTCAAAGACAAATCRTCCAAACAGTAGAATGGGATGCAGTCATTACTGCTTTACTGCTTTTACAGTTAATGCATAAATGTAAGAACTAGACATTATAGAAGCCCTTATCTAGATATTCTGCTAAAAGCAATAATGGGATTTTAGCACTTAAAAAGGGAATCTAAACTCTTAAATACAAAATTGCAAGCTCCTGCTTAAGCCTTAGAGATACCTAAATTAGTTAGTTGAGAAATGTGTCTTAAATATCTGCTGGCACCTRAAATTCTTCTTCTCAGTATTTTTTGTAAACCTTTCAATGCTGACATGGGCAAATAACTCCGTGCTTAAGATCAGTCAGGTTCTATCAACCTGTCATAGTGAACTGCTCTAGAATTCTGGAATTGCCCAAACATTTGCTTGAATTGCTCAAAACGTTCTCTGAATCACACGGTGTGAGGATAGGAAGGAAAGGCAAAAAATAAAGGCAAAAGCTGTTTGTTTCACACATCTGCTCTATAAAATAAATAAAAGTCAGAGTACCTTGAATTAATGCATGTTTCCCAGCATAGAAAAACACACATCTCCAAGGATAAGACTGAGTTGTGTCCTAAACATTCTCCATTTTCTGTCAGTTTCAATAGCAGGACTGACAGTAGGTGGGTACGAACATTCATGACTCTTTTGCATCAGTAGGTTGGGCTCTCACCTTTGGAAGAGGACACTGTGGTTTGGTTCCTCTGGTAGCAATTTTTAAAATGTATTTTACATCAGACAATCACTAAATAAAACATACAATGAGGTGGGGTAGGGACAGAGCCCTGCAACTTCTCAGGGGACGGTTTTAAACATGAGGCTCTAAATTTAAACATGTGACTGTACATTTCCTTCCTTTCCATCTCAAAGAGGGTTTTTTCCCCCTTTTCAAAGGTGTACAGCCACAAAAGATGAAAACTGCAGATCAAATGATCTCCCATACTTCACAGAGAAGTTCCAAACACGTTGCTTAAGAGAGTAACTTTTCTACAGTCCCTTCAAAGAACAAACTGCTTTTAGGTGTCAGCTTCAGGTGACAGTGCACTTCTCTGAAAATTTGGCTGGAAACAGATGCCATCCTGCTGGGTTTAGAGTGCATTTCAGAATGAAAGTACAAAGTTGCGAAGACTTCCTCAGTGGTTTTCTGATCAGTACAAAGTCTGGGTTTTATTCCAGTTTCACTCTAAGGGGGCAAACTTTCAAAGCACTCCTTAAAAGCAAATATCTAACACCAAAACTCTACATGATTCTAGACAACGGCTGTAGGGAAGAATTCTGCTTTTGGGGATGAAATAAAGGATTTTAAAATTATGCCTATCATTTGGAAAACTCATACTTTTCAGCCCCTTTCAAGACAAGCTTTTTTACATTGCAATATTTCATCTTGCAAACATTTAATCACACACCTGATTACCCCGCACATTAGAAATTAAAAGCTTGATCTTCAAAGTCTCCCTGATTTTAGTAAGAACATTTATGTGAAGGTATGAATCATTTCAGTTTCTGAAGTAGGAAAACTACAGAACAATTAAACTGAGTGTGCTAGGCAATAATAGCAAAAATCAAAAATATTTCACAGGTGAATTTGAGATGGTCTTTAAAATMAGAAAACTATTTTTGCTTGTAAAGGACTTCCGTCACAGACTAGTACTGAGATGTACTTCCGAACACACACACACAATAAAGTGATGCACACAAAGCATTGTACACATCCAGCAACTAYTTGTGGAGACTATACTAAATCACATGATTCTAGGCAAAAATAGATATCAGAACTTGCAAACCTACACCACATTTTCAGGTGAAACTGGTATAGTTCAAGCCAAACAGGTACTGAATGGTGCCAGGGCACTGAGTGTCCTACACCTTCTTGTTCTGCCTGGYTATATTCTTCATCTGTCTCTCCTTCRGCTGCTCTGTTTACTCTGTTCCCTGGAGCTCAGTGCAGTAGTTACCAGTTCCCTAGGATGGCAGGGGGGGTATTTAATTATCTAGGGGCAGAAGAGACCACCATGCTAAAAATTGCAAGTGTACACCACTCATTTACACGCAGGTCTGCTGAAATGGGGAGAAGTATATGCACAAAACCTTTTAAATTATAGTGCCTGTGCTTTTTTCCTCCATCAATATGTTAAAGGCAGCAAACAAGTGATCACATAAATGCTTTCTGGTGCATTTCAGTGTTGTTGTCCATAGGGGGAGGAGTATATCTTTAATCAATTTAATTTCAAGAAAGATATACTTTTAAAAGACACACACACGCCATGAAAACAAGAATCTTAAAGTTTCGTAGACTATGAAACTTAACGTTCTTAAAATTCTGAAAATGCGAAGCAGCTGCCAATTAAAAGGTTAAACTGAAAATTATTGCATTGGTATGAGAAAAACCCAAACAGAAACAAACAAACAAACAAAAAAATCTAGCTAAAGGACGAATCAAGCACAATCATATGAGTGCATCTGAGTTTCTATGAACTGATCAACAGATCATCTATCTTAAAAAAGGTCTTCTTGCTGAAGAAGAACACTTCATGTATTGTTATGGCTTGTTAAGCCCAGTCATTGCTCTTTCCAGGCTGCAGACACCTCTCCCCTGAGAGCTGCACTGAGAGCAGCTGGAAGAGTCATCTCAAAGTAAATAAAGCTCCATATGTTCAAAGGGCTACACGAACAAACCCTGGCTAATAATTCCTCACAGCACCACCCTCAGCGTGGAACTTCATCGCTGTGGGGTCACTGCAGAGCTGAGAGATGGGAGYGAGGTAAACGACACTGCCCACAGTGACAAAAATGGTGCCAAGGATAAGGAATGGAGAGCMTTGGAACTGTTCCTCCCAAGCGTGATGACCAAACAGTGTTTTGGTTGGTCAGGAAAATGTATGCATTACTTCTCGCCACAGAATTTGTTGCACATTCTAGAAAATCAATATTAGTTCACTGTTCCAAAGAAACTTTAAGATTTTCATAGCTGCTAATACAATTTTAAATAGTCTTTTTCTGCCCTGAAAACAAAAGCTTGTAGCTTTAACTTTCCTCATTTTCAATTTTATAAACAGAAATAAGTACAGAATCTCCTCAACACAGAAATTTTTCTTCATTTATTTTCAAGAGCTAAGCAAGTATTACAGCATCAGCTTTTCTAATCAGCCTAAATCCTCCCTGTCTCGTGGGAACAGCCCACAGATACTGATAAGGGCCAGGGAAGAAAGAAGGTGATCAGCMCAGAATATGCACCTCTTCATCACGAAAATACACATCACAGTTTAAAATCTCAAGGTCTTAATCAGCATGAAAAGAGTTTCTGAGGGAACAGATAGGAAAAATTGATACAGATTTTTCCCCTCAGTGAAAAAATATGATAAGGTTTATTGGCATAAGCAAAGAGAAAAATAGTATTGTTATCTGTGAGGGTAAGGGTTTACAAGGATTCACTGGGGAGGACTGCATCTCAGTGGGCATACATAAATTTGTTAGTAAAAAAAATAAGATGAACTGAACTACCAAGACAGACTGAGGAACACGTGTTAAGGAGATATTACAGCACTACAACAGCACTAGCAATAACTACCACGAACAAAACCCCAAACAAACAAACAAAACCAAACCACTCAATGAAAGGAAAAGCTGGGGAGTTTGCCCTAAAGAAGAGTGGATTCTACCCTGAAGTCCACATGGTCTCCAGGGCTGATGCAGCACGTGAACAGCGGCTCCACACAAGGCTGTTCCTGCTTGGTTTAAAGTCAGTTTTAGAACACTTTTGCTCAGTGCTGGTGTCCTGCAAGGATGGACAATTCATGGGTGAGAGCTTTCAAACTGCAGTGTTCTAACACAAACCCTCAGTCTCACTGAGGAGCAACAGCAACCCAGTGTCTGATAACAAAGAAAAAAGACCCCATCAGATCCCCCCAAACCGTGTGGCTTCATCATTAGGGGCTGTAACAAAGCAGGGACTCACAGCGGGCCAACAAGGCTGCTCTCTGCTCASATTTCCCCACAGCCCCACTCGCCTCGACCAAAGTTCTTGGGAATTTATACATTGGACGCTACAAACATCTACAGAAGTGAAAGAACMTGAGGTCCAGGTATGATGAACATCAAAGCTTCTATTCATATATGCAACAGAAAATCAGGCTCTGTTTATTTAGCTCTTCATGGTGACTTTTAATGCCGCTTTAATGAGTTTAAAATGTATTCCAACAACCTTATTCAAACCTRGCTTTCTGTCTAGGGAAAAAATACAGAAAAATTGCAATAGGAAATACCTGTCACTGTAACGTGTTCAAACCTTAGCCCAAAGCATCCCAAATCTTAAATGATTTCCTGGATTATCACTCAAGAATCACTGCTTTCTTCCAGAAAGCATTCCCAGGTTTTTGTAAGACACATTGTGTGATTTTGCAAGACAAGACTATATTATCTAGTTTATGAATAATACTTAAATTATCTACTTTAATTATAACATTTCTTACTTTGTCAGTTTAATCTTGTCACTGGGACCATTCACTTCCCTTTCCCATCCTTTTTTTTTTTAACAGTAGAATTTAATTATTTTTTTCACAGTAAGATATTATACACTGCACTTAACAGCTTAAAACATTCTTTAGTTGCCCAGTGCAGTCTGAAGTGATGCAAAGTTCTAGATATGATCTTYGACATAAAAAAATCTGCAGGACTAAATTTAAATGCATGAATTAATATTTCTGTGCGCTATTCAAAATAAGCTTTTGTGACATATCTAACATTTTTGCAAATTTGCTTTTGCAAGCTGATGAAAATACTGAGGATTTGTTTTTCAAACTCAGCCAATTCATTTGAATTTCCCTGTATTGTGAAGATAAGATTTTGGAAATTGTGAAACTTCACTGTACGAGGTGTAACTGTATCTATAATCTCAGATCATTTGCTTCCTCTAAAAAATACCTTTGGTTCATTCTAAAGCTCCATTTTCAGGTTAAAAAAGGTAATTGAAGGTAGGCAGGAAGCCTGATTGTGCTTTAAAAAAATCACCCTTTTAAACAGAACAAAAACAAAGGAGGTACCTTCATATTTTAATGCAGCAGACTGAAAATGGATACTTAAATCCCACATTAATTGTCTCTTTTAATATTACACTGTGTACTGTAGGAGACAAAAATTTATACAGATATCCTGGGATTTCAGTGTCAAACTGTGCTCTCAGCACTTCATAGCAACATATCTTAAGAAATTAATTGAAAAAGCTGAGTTAACATTAAAGATTTCCAGTACCAATGGTACAATGAGAAATGCATAGCAGCAACTACAAAATATATTTTCCTAATCAACACCACTAATTTCTTCTGCTTCTTAAAGAAAAACTTGCAACTTCCCAATCCCACAGTCTAAAAACAAGYTGTAACTGCTATATAAGGTAAGAACAGCCCTCTTTACTTCAAATTCATTTTTTTATCACTGATCAGAATATTAGTCAATGCTAACATTTTACTTCACATTAGAAAGTGATTATTGGTCAGCATAACCCCAGGCCTGCCTTCTCCTCCCGTCTCTCACAGTTCTGTACATTAGAGTGGGAACAGGCATTGATCACCCTGCACCTGAAGGGAGGAATGGCCTCAATAATTGCCCTTCCCCCTTTTATTCCTAAAGAAGGCACGGAGTGAAGCCACCAGAACATGATCTGTGCATCTTAAGCATATATCACAAACCAGAACAAGAAAATCAAAGTCCATAACTACCAAAATTAGAAGGCCCAAATGCTCAAAGCAGCTTTAGGCCCTTCCCAACCTGTGTTGATATTCTTCCACGTTCCCACCCATGCCYAGGTTAAAGAGAACAAGAGCCCCAGCAGTTCACTTTTGCACCTCAGTGTCTGTCAGCAGCTTCCTTCCCACTGTCACCCTGCAAGAGTCTCATGCACAGCCAGTGCGCACAAAGGAAGCCACTTGTCTATGGGAATGCGCAGAARTGGGTAATTCTATAAACCTCATTTTCCCAAGCAGAATATTATTTAACAGACCATTAAACCTCTTCACACAGTGGTGCTGTGACATCACTGAGTCCAAACTGCAATGGAGCTTCTGATTATTGTTGTTGCTCCATAGAAAAAAATAACACAGAATGCTGCTAAACTGGTATTTTTAGTATTTTTTAATTTAAATACTGTTAGGCTGAGGGCATGTAGAAGACATTCACCCTATTTTCATGGCTGAATAAATCTCTAAAAAYGGTTTTGTAATGAAAACATTAAGACCAAATTTAGCTATCACACTATTATGAAAATGCTATCCTCCTTTTCATTGTGATAGATCCTACAGTGTTTTAGGCTTTTCTTACTGAAAGGAGGAGCCAAAACCCCCCACAGAACTACCTGGGATGTTCTTCCCCACCTTACGTCTGTGAAGTTGATTAATCTCATCCAAGAGTGTTGCCCTTCACTTGTCACTACTGAATTTCTTACCAGTTATTCAGATAGATTTGGGGTCTTGTTGTTTGTTTGAACTGTTGTTGTTGTTGGGGTTCTTTTGTTTTTTTGTTTTAAGATCATTCAAGTATCCATCAGAGGATTAAACATATTCTAATCAAATGAAGAAGGCTTATGCGGCTCATTGGGACAATATGTGTCAGCCTGTTTTTAAGCCAGGTACTGTCAAAAAAATCCATATTTATTTAGTCATAAGGAACAATAAATATAAGACACTCTCAGAAAGTATCACATCTAAAAAAAATAACAATGAAGCTAGCGTAAAAGGAAAATAATAGTATACATCAAATATTCACTGGGCTCCTAATTAGTATTCATTTCTGTTTTCTTTTAAGTGACAAAGGGACATGGCAAATGGAAAAAAAAGTTACAGAACCAGCAATATTTAAAATATAGGTGCCACTTAGCTCACCAAACTCCTTATTTTCTTTTTTTTTTCTCAGGCTATAAACAGCATGCCAAGAAAAATATTTTCTGTGTGTGGTCATTTTTATGCACTAATATATTTTATAATTTTCTGAAGAACCATTTCAATCCAATGCAAAAAATGCTGGAGGCAACTGTGGACTATTTGGTATTTTCCAACTGAATGGCTTTACTATGTGATTCCAATAACCGTCAGTTTTATCAAATAGCAGAACTTTTCCATTTACTAAATTCTGCTTACTTCATTAATTTAGGACATGCTCTAGACTACCTCTTAGTGTTTCAGGTTGTCTTTCTCTCACAGATCATTCCAAGACATCCAACAGGACACAGCAAATCAAACTTACTCCACTATTCACTAACTGTGCAATCAAGTAAATCCATTAATTACTTCATGGAGGCATTTCAAATGGTTCACATTTCATTYAAGTCAGGCGACAAAGATCCTTGGAGTAATTTTACCAAGGTTTATTCAGGAGTGAAGTCCTATCTCATGTTACCCTCTGTCAACAGGCCTTTGCATCCTGTGCAGCCTCTCCTCAATGCTACAGCAGTTTTCTCAGGGATGAAGACAACACCAAAAGGAAGAATGCAGCTCAGAATTATGACAGAAATCACTGCTAAAATGTACTGGCAGTTTGCACACAATCAGAATGCCACCATTTGAAGAAATCTGATCTACATGTTTTGGCATCACAGGATTAATTTATGTTTTCAGTGTGTCACTGCTTCACTCAACTGCAAGTGTCTGTTGCCCCAAATTCAGTGGGTGTCAGAGCTGTCCAGTGAAGAATCAGGACACATTTTAGGGTAACATTTACCCCATTAACACAATCCTTGTTCTTGTCTACCTTGCCTATATTCCTGGCCTCAAGCCATGGTTATATCCCTGGATGCTGGGTCACATGTTGTCCACATACCATGTTCCATACCTGGATGAACAGTGACACGAGGAATTGACAACTAGGTTGCTGCAGTTCTTTCAAGAAAAGTCATATTGCTGACACAAAATAAACCTGTGAGGGTTTCAGAATGTATTTATTAGCAAAAGGAGTACAGGAGTTGCTTCCTTGCTAGGAATATTTTCCAAATCTTGTGCATCTGCTACTTGCCAAGCTGCTTGATTATTTYTGCCTCTGTTTGGATTTCTGTGTCTGCAGAAATGTGAGTACAGAAAGTTTAAGTCTGATAAGAATAAAGSAGTTGTAGGTGTGTTCAGAGGTAAGAATGATTTGCTCCACAGGAAAGCTGTATATARATGATGAGAAAAAAAGAAAACAAAATCAAAGGCTACACATCCATTCATTTAAAATATTTAGCTATCCTACTAGAGGATTATTAGTTATTAAGTGCAAGATGAAGTACAGATAATGACATCATCACTGACAGAGATTTGATTTGTTAATCAAAACAGCGTTAAGAATTAGACACATTAATAGTTAAGTACAGATTTGATGAAGGAAGTGTATGTGTAACTATGAATATAAACGAAAAGCTAAAGGGTGAGGCCATCCCTCATGTACAGTATAGCTGCATAGAGCGTGTGATGATCCTTGGCTGGGATAGCTTTCAATCCTGAAAATATGTAAGGCCACCTGGCCAGGAGCAGAGGTTCCTGAGAGGGAAAGGAAGAAYACAAGAGCAAGTAAACAAAAAAAATGGAGATCCTGCAGTCAATCACATATACATAAATATATATGTGTGTGTGTACACATGCACATCAAAACACATCCCTCCTTGTCTGCCACATAACAAACTGTTGTCCTGTCTGCTGCCAGCCTCCATCCCTGCTCCTGACTCGTTTTCATTAATTCATGGCAGCTTGCACTCTCCTCACTCAAGCTTAAGCCTGTGTAACACGTGCCATTAGGTGGAGAGAAATCTTTACCAGTGATTCTAAGAGCACTTACTGTTGTGAAAGACTTTGACAGGTCTTGTCACATTAAAGGTGCAGGGATTATCCCTGGAACCAGTATAAAAATCATTCAAAGCAGGGGAAGTCTCATGCTGGCTGTCAAATGGTTTGGAGCAAGCACAAAGACAGCCAGTTTTAATTGGAAAAAAGGTTAGCCACACGGGTTTGGACAATGCCTCTCTCTTCAGAGAAAGAAAAAAGCTTGCCTTTAAAACTATCTATTATACAAGTCTGGGATGGTAGAAATACAAGAATATTTCCAGAGACTTCGTTCAGTCTGGCTTTGATTTAGCTAATCTCCTCAGAGACTTGCAAGGCCAACCACACAAGCTACAAGAATGACTAAATAGCTTAAACCTCACACAAGGCTGACACTCTCAATCAGCATCTATTTTGTCCAGTTAACCAACAGTCTCAATTTCTGCTGTCAGAACTAAGGGGATCACATCTGATAATGTTTAATTCTATTTTAGCCTCTAAAACRCTACAGCATTTCAGGCTTTCATAAAGTAATTCTGAATTTTCACTGTGGTGTGGCACACTTCAGAATATGTGTATACATATATACAGCCTAGTACATAATGAGAGGACACTCCCAATGCTTCATGGTCTTGCATACTTTTTTACTGAAGTTCACAGATACAGGAGATGAAATAAATATTTACCAATTTCAGACATTAGTTACTGCTGAAAATTAAAGACTTCATGAAAACTGTTGACTTGTAGATTACAACAGGAGCTGAAAATACTATTCTGATGTTTCAAACTCAGGGCATTTGCTTATTAAAATGATTGGTGGCTAAGGAATTCCTTTTTTAAACTGTGATACAATCACTCCTGTCATTCCACCATTYCAAGTGTGATTCTTTCCACACAATAAAAAGCGAGCTCGCATGTTTCACAGAATTGTCTTAGTTGAGATGAAGAAAGTTACAGTTGGTAGGCAGAGGGAGTCCTTTACTGTTTCACAGTCTTTCAGAGCCAAACAACAATCTGAGTGCCTAAGGAGACAGCACCTGAATTAATTAATGGTCTGGAATGACAGAGCAAGCTCCTTTCCTACCAGCTAAAATTACACCAACTGTCAGACCTTCCTCTCTATTATTTTCTCTTTAATCCTCAGGTGCATAAGCACCTGAATTATGAGACTRACACGCTATATGAGTAAAAAGGTATGCAGAGATTGAAGAATATTTTCATTTGCAACACGCACAAACAAGTAACCAGCAAAGACCAACAGAATCCGAAGMGTGCAAGTAGTGTGCAGTAATGGTCTGTATATGAGAAATTCTTAATGTCTGCACAGCAGCCAAGATGCCTCACAAACAGATCACAAATAGTCCTCAAAGAAAACTCAGGGAAAATTAAGAGAGACTCCCCAAATAATTTTGTCGGTGGCTTACACAGGTCGGCTCAGAACAAAATGATCCATGCAAAATCAGTAAAATAAAACCCCTGCCTTCAGAAATCCATTTTTAGGAAGTCTTTAAATGTGAACTGACCCTGGGACAATCCTTGGACCTAAGTCCTCACACTAATTTCTACCTGTGGTTCCAACCAACTCAATTTCTGTGCCCAMTCTGGTCGACTTTCTAGAGAACTTTAACCTGTGAATGCCAAAACCATGGGTGCAGCATCCAGAAGCCATGGACCTCATCTTCCAGATCTATTTTACGCTGTTAGACATAAAGTGCAAAAGACATTGCCACTGGTGAAGATGCCACCTTTGCATCCTCCACCTGTGCTTTACGCATTCCCCGCCTGCTCAGTGTGGCACTCACCCTGCTTGCCTTGTTTCTCACTGCTGTTAGAGACCAATTTTAACCTGCCACCAGCCAAGGAAAATTTGTCAGAATTCATCACGCTCTGCAGGCTGCGCTCACTCATTTACAAGCTCTCCTCTCCTCCCGGAGAATTAGAGAGAGATCACTGCATCTGAACTAAGTGAACRTAACACAGCGGATCATAAGCCAGCGCCAGAATCGTCAGGGCTCATTTCCACAGCTTTCAACAAGAGATTCATACATTGCCCAGTCATTTTCTCAATTTTTAAATAGGTTTTGGAATACCTTGGAAAAACCTAGAGAGTCACAAGCTGAAATGTTWACAGTGCATGGAAGAGACACAGCCTCACAAATTTGCTGCAAGCAAGCAGCATTATCTATACAATTTTCCTCACCAAAATGAAATCCTAAATAACCCCACAACTGGTCAACTTTAACACTGACTGACAAAGGAGCATAAATGAGAAAAATACACTCTGGGAAGCATGTAAGAGAACTCAGAAAATATCATAATCATTACTATCCAGATGGTGCACTTGCTGCTGCGTAGCTTTGAATCACGAATTTAGCACTACATAAAGTTCTTGACAATCTGCATTTTCAACAAGAGTGAGTCTTTTCCAGATGATTCCAATATTAACCACAAAAAAAAAAAGGGGATAAAGATATAGTCTTTTGAGCTTGCTCTATTTTTTTCTAGGGAACCTCTGCTTCTTCGAACTTGGACTTTAATCTTTGTTTTCAGGTTGTCCTACTTGCAGAAATTTTTTGTACAGCTGGTGTGCTGGTGGTGATTGGTAAGAACAGGAAAAGTTGCTGAACTTTTCTCTGTAGCTTTTCCAAGCTCTTCAGTGCTTCAAAGCACACAGCTGTGTGATAGCCACAGATATCACAAGCAAGACAGGTGAGCAAAAATGAACCACCTGTGGCCAGRAAGGCTTCAGAGAGCTTGTATCAATATCAGTGTCCACAGTTTAGCCAAAACGACAGGATTTTAAGTTTTTAAATAGAGTATATTTTGACAGAACTCACAGAAGGCAAGCATTGGAATGGAACAGAAAGCTACTAGAAAATGGGGATAGAGTCACCCTTAACAAAATCAGTCTATGAGAAAAAAAATAAAGGAAAAACCCTATTTTTAAGTTGTTAAAGCACTGAATATATCACTTAAAATCCTCTAAAGGATTCCAGAAATAATAGTCCAAGAAAGAAGTTCAGTCCCATATAGAATTCTCTACGGCCACATCTGATTTTATGTCCATTTGAGTCCTTTTTTCTAGAATCATGTACAACTAAATCTCACAATTATTTTAATCTTCCATCTGTTTAGGCACACTCAATAACTATTCTGCCTGATTATGCTGACACACAGTGCAGCCAGCAAAATCTTGAGACTCATCATAAAACACTACTATTTTTCCTGAATAAAAGAGCAGCAAATTGAATGATGAATAACACAGGTTTGTTTTAGAGTGAAAAAGAATCCTGCACCATGATGGAATCCAAGATATTTTGTCATTGTTTCCTGGTCAGATGTCTGTCTTTATACTACTGGTTTCAATCCCAARTACATAAAAATTTATTTTATAAAAAACTTGGCAACAGGAAGCAGTGAAAACCTTTCTAACCTTACTCAGCTGATTTAAACTTTTAATTTTGTTAGTGAAAGTAACACAAAATTTTACCCGTATCTTCAGCAGACATAGCCCCATAACATATTTCCAGAGTGTTTACTCAAAAAAATAGTCTCGTTTAGTAGCTGAAACTATTTGCCTATCTTTAAATATTTTCAGTTATCCAAATGAATAATATAATCTGGAAATTCCCTGCTAAATGTAATGCCTGGGCTTTGTTTTTTTTCCCCCTAAAAATGTAATCAGCCCTTTACTTTGCTTATATGGAGAATATCCCCTGATTCAGCAGCCCAGTTTTGCATCACAGGTAACTGATGGCTGAGGAAAATGATAACAGGTGTATTTTACACTGATGTTTGYCCAAACGGCCTCATGAACTAATGAATATATTTATAGAAACCAGGAATAATATACTGAATGCTCACAGATTAAGAAAAAATTAATAAAATATTTGCTGTACAATGAATAATTTAAAGAAAGATTATCTTAGAGATTCTTTGCTATCCTCATTTCTGGGTCACAGATGCTCTTTGTTTATTAAGATGTTGTCATTTTCTTCTCAGGAATACCCTGGAATTTTAAAATCATGAGGAAAATAAAGAATTTACAATACAGGAAAATCCAATAAAAATATTTCCAGTACCACACCGGATCTACATAGAAACTATTCAAGGAATTAGTATTTTTCAGCATTAGTTATTATTATTTTCAAAGGAGAAAAAAACCCCAAACCCTAATTCCCACTCCTTTTTTTGTCCCTAATCATTTGAAGAACATTTCTCTATCAGAGGCTTATGAACCAAAATTAAGTACAGTACTTCCTTCTTTCAGGATCGAATGCTCTGAAAGTTGCCTTTCTGAAATCCTGAAACATTAAATAAGGCCAAAAGAACCCCAAGAATATTAAACGGGTAAATTACTAACTTGGTTTTCAGATATTAAAAGCAAATATACCCTTCTCATTTTCGCCCTTGCAGTTAAACTGCCGCTTCTCACATCAATATCCTTTTATTTGCCTTGCTCACTTCTTCCCGAGGCATTCAGTCAAAATCATCTGTGGCACATCAACTGATTTCAGCTTAGCTACAAAATGGGTGTACCTGTCAGGAACATATTTACTTTGAATATTACACAAWTCAAAACTACGAGAAAAATGAAATTTTAGCAGTCTCTTCTTGGAATAGAATGACTGGACATGTCTGAAGATAGATTAGACAAGGGYTGACATTAAATTGTTGCCTAAGATACAAGGATTGAAGGCTGAGCAACACGGGAATTCTCTTCCAGTTTTACACTTCAAGCCAACCAACTAAAATCCCCRCCACCTACTGATTATCCAAAGCCCCAAATCATAATTTTCCTTCTGTCCTGACTAGGCTCCAAAAATACTCTTGTTTTTCTGCTTTATCCTGACAGAGGGTCTCTCTCACCCCACTTTGATCACAATCTTCTATACATCTCCTATTCCTCTTCTATTTTTCAGTRTAAGTCCGATTGTAAAGCGTTCATTCTCTATTAAATGCTTTACTCCTTACATCTCAGTTCTCTTTCACTGCTTTTTAGCCTTCAAATCAATTTTTCTCCTTGCCCTCTTTCCTGGACCACATCCTTTGAAGGTTCCCAGTGTCAACAGACTCTCTAAAGGTCCCCTTCACACAGTGTAGCTGTAGCGACCTTGATGTAAAGAAAATCTTTATGACTCCATGGTTCTCCTTTAAGAACTGCACTGAGAGTGCTTCAAAAATAACGATAGTTTTGTGGTTTGTATTTCACATAAAATRTTTCCCACCACAGCAAATGCTGTAGATCACAAATGCATTTTAACACCTGGCTCACAAAACTAAAATGCAAGAAGATAAAGTACTTCTTTCTCCCTTCATATTTGTTAAGGTTTGCTTCTATTAAAAAAAAAGCGCTTATCCAAACCACACCTACAAACAAAATTAAAAAAAAAATTATTAGGTATAACCTCCCTGAGCTTTATGCTGTGTTAGAGATAAAAATTTTTAAGATACAATATTATCTCACATTTCCTCTAAAAATATATTTGTTTTTATAGCAAAATATCTTCAAAATACAAATACTGCTTTTGAAGTAAGAATTAATACTAATTTTGAATAAAATCCAAACACAAAGTAGCCAGTTCCCTTTGAAATACATCTTCCTCAGGCTGCTGCAGGTACATCGTTAGGAATGACATTCACTGTCATCAAATTAGTATATTCCATTGCAAAGGTATGCTTATTCCACTTCTGCGTTTTTTTTTATTTAGGTCTCATTGTACTTGAGCTGTATTTAGGGTACATGGGTCACAAAGAAAACTTCTTTAAATATATTCCTGTGAGATATGAACAACCCCTGCATTTTGGGCCTTGGAGTCACAGTTCCACAGTTTCTTTCGAAGAAAATTAAGACCAAAAGACACAACCAACAGCTGACCAAAAGATACAACCCCTAAGCTGAGCAGTAGAAGCAGCAACAGGAAGTTGATCTAATTAGCCACGAAAAGCAGGCAGGATTGGGAAAGAGAAGGTGAATCAGTGCTGGTTGTATGCAAATTGATCTGAGGCATACTAATTTTAACATAAAGACGTGTTGGGAGCCCTTTTTCTGGCGACGACCACAAAAACTTCCATCTAAGCCAGCACTGCAGATAACAGAGATAAGATATCATGGTCTGGGCAGCATCAAGGATTTTTCTTACAGGAACAAGGATTTTCTGATTAAAAGGAGGATTTTTTTCTCATTACTTCAATAATCCCTATGTTTTTCCAGTACTAATAGGTCTTGCTTTCCCTTGCAAGAAAGAAATGAATTTTCTTTGGTGAATAAAAAATGAATTCTCAATCTAATGATTCTGATCATATTCTGGAGTCCTCCATTTACTTGTTTCTCCACACCACGATGTTAAAGGCAGCAATTTTTTTCAATAACTTCATGACGCTGTTGACACCCTTGCCATAGAAATACCGCTAAGCACTTTTGTCCTTCAATTTTTAACAGTTGATTCCCCTCACTTACCTGTCTTTTCACCATTTTAAAATATTGACCAATGTAAGCTGGAGAAAGATGCACCTTTACCTTGGTTTCTATATTGTTTTCTTGCACCTCATTAGGTCACAGTGAAAAACACTCTGGATRCCATAAGTAGGAAAGAGAACTCTCTTTTCCTGTTTATTACTAGAGTTCATTGCCTAAATGGCACCTAAGAGGACCAACTCCCTTCAAAGGACGTTTCTCACAAGGTAGAAAACCCTCAGGACTCCTCGATGCACGGCAGCAGCCGCGTGTCCCCGAGGGATCAGCCAGAGAGAGCATCCCTTGCCTGCCAAGCTGCCTTCCGTGCTGAAGCTGATCTGGAATCCATGTCATGGACTCATCCTCGGATTGCAGACCAGCACCTCCCATTTGTGAAGCACAGCTCTGAAGTTCTGGCTGCTTTGAAGGCTTTTCTTAATTCCAGCCTGACTCAGAGCTTCCTGGGGTAGGGACTGCAATGTTTAATCAGCTGTCAAGCTTTGTCAGGAGCAGAGGCACAGCCCTTTTAACTCTCTGCATCTTTGTTAAATCTGCTTCAGCTTTTCAGCTGCTGCCTTCAAACTGGATGCTGCTCAATATARCCCTTAGAACAGCTATCCCCTCACAAATCTTTTGTTTAATTAGGCTGGAAACTGCTATGGCAGAAGAAGAAGAAAGAGAGCAGGCTTACGTATTTGGTGACGTAAATGAATTGTCCCACAGTGGTAAAGCCCAAAGGAAATTGAGAAGCTAAGAACATTAAGAGCAGCCAACTTCAAGGTGACTGTACAACCTTATATTGTTTTGTCATTTTCTGTGCAGAAATATTAAGAAAATTGAGGTTGAGCATTTCAACACAAGCATGAAAATTATCCTTCTGGGTGTAAACATATTCTTCATTACCAGAGAATCACATCCCACCCCTGACAAAAGCTATCACGAGAAAACTACTTTCTAACCATAAAATTATTTATTTTCTCAGATTTACCCCAATATTCCATCTCCCTCACTAATTCTAGAGCTTCACAAGGCTTATTTCCCCAAACCACTTCATTTGCCTTCCTATTTTGCTGAGTGTTCCTAGGCACACTGAGTATTCTTAACCAGGAGGTTCTCTGCACATCTTTCATTACTCCCTAGAATCTAGCTCTGAGTTATGATTAAAACTGAAAGAGACAGATGATCTCATTTGATCAGTGCTGCTATTTCTCTTCATATTTCTGCCTTTTTCACAGTCCTACTTTCCAGTACCTATTGTCAATACCTGTCCTTCTTGTTACTTCAGTGTGAAGAAAACATCAATTTGACCAGAATTACAAAAAACGGAGACCATTAGTTACTGTGAAAATATTTTCCCCCTCCTGGGCACAATCAAGGAAAATCCATACACTGAATAGAGGTAAGCATTAAATGAAAAAGCCTCACCAGCATGAGAAAATGCTGTATATCATAATTCTCCCTTGTTAAAATGGCTGCTTACAGCGCATCAGCAGCTTCACAGAAAATGTTGAGTTGACTTTGTCACACAGGAACTCTGAGGGGTGAATAAATTCCATCACATTGAAAGCACATGAACAGCAATGGCATTATTGTACCGAGTTTTTACTTGATACGGCGCTTAGATGAATTTGCCTCAGGCAACAAGTAAATGATGCTTTATCTCCTCTCAATGCCAAGTACACAGCAATGCAGGGAACAAAACTGCCGTACAACTTGACAGAAATGGTGCTCTGTTATGGGCAAACCTAACCATCGAATATCTGCATATTTTCTCCCTCCTTCAGGGTTCATTGCCTGTGTTTTTGAGGAAAGCACGTGCTGTACCAGGCTGCTTTCTCTCTGAACTCTGGGAAAGGGAGGACTCTGTTAGCACAGCAGTCACTTCTTAAGAAACCCAACTGAGCCCAAGGCTGAGCAGGCAACAGCTTGTGCATGGTTTATGTTGTGGAATAACTGCACCCAGAATGTTCTGTATATTGTTTCAGAGAAAAAAGGAAGAACCTGAAGGCCCACAGAAGTCAAGGAAAGCTCCTTTCATTTCTACAGATTGTGTTTCAAATTTTATGTGCAGGGGTAATTGGCTCTTGCTGTACCATGGCCAGTCATTCAATTATAGAGGCAATTTATTTACCAATCTTAAAAAATAGATTAAATTTGCTGTAATATCTCCATTAACTCTAATACAGCCTATCATGTAAATCTGCAACCCTATTTTGGCATTCAATAAATCACATCTCTATCAGATCTAAGGAGTATTCAGGGGCTCTAAAATCTGATGGGCACAATCCAGAGTAACCGTCGAGGTTATTATGGTCTGTTTGGTCAATCAGGCTATAACCTGTGAAATGAGATGTAAGAGAATTTGGTGCTCAGTTTAAGGAATCTCCATGAGATTTTCACTAATCCTTGAACAATTCTAATGTCAGTGTGTCATTCATTATCTTCTCTGTCTCAACAGATTCACATATGAGAGAGAAAAACACTCAGTGATTTCTTTCTGATTCCAGCAGGGAGCAGAAGAGAAGCCACTGTTCTCTCCCCTCACTGTATCCTAATTCTTAGTTGGTAAATTACAAAAATTGCTTTCCTAGAACTTGTATCTAGGACAGAGAAGGGTAAATGTAATAACGAAAGTTATTGGTACCTGGGATTTACATTTATTTATGGGATAGGCAAAAAAAAAATATTTAACTACTCCTCGTTATACAATCATGGTATAGGACATTTCTCCTAAAAACTGCATATCTTGATGAGCACTTTCTGTCTGATCATCTCTAATAAATCTTTTACAAGTAAGTACAACGATTGTCTTAAAATCATATCTCATTATATTTTCCATTGAGCCAAAGAAACACTGCAAACAAAAAACAATTCCAAGACTGCCACCTTCTCCCTTTCCCACCAAAAATACGGCATTCAGGCAGCCAAGTTAAGTGTAATTTGGTTTTATCTGAAGATGCATTTCCTGACCAAATGAGCCTCCTTTCTCGCCAGATACTGATCCATATATAGGAATACTATGATGTTCCAGCCTCAAGCAATTTAAAAGACCAAGACCATCTGTTATATATTACTTGCAAATTATGCACTGGCATCTTTACTTGTTGACACCAAAAAAAAAATTTTAAAAACCCCAAGCCCAAACCTAAGGAGCCAGCCCCAAACCATCACATTATTAACATATTTACTGTTGAGAACAACTCAGATTAGTCTTCACTCTTCTCCTTGCCTTTTGTACACACGAGCCCAGAAGCACATTCCATAGGCTCTACCTGGAGAGGCTTCCAAACTTTAGAGAACCTGCATTTTTTTTGTAAGCAGTGCATAATATCATGTATTACTGAAACAGTCTGCTTTAGCACAGTCAAATGTAAATTGGTGAATTTACTTAAAGTATGGTTCTCTGGTAGAAACCGTTTAAACTTTTCACCAGTGAGTGTTACGCAGGATATTTCTCCCAGTCAAGTCAAAAAATAATTTTTAAATTAGTAGGAAACAAAACAGGTGCTGCAGGAATGGCAGATTGTTTTGTTTACTAAGATGACCGTGTGTCCTGCAGCAGTCATGTTTCAGATGAAAGGCACTTTCAGCTGCAGTCAGGGGAAAAGAACGCGGAGAGCCACATTATGATGTGGTGCTCTAGGATGACAAGGTGACACACAAGGGAGTCAACGTGGCCCAGCAAGACTTCTTGCCAAGTGAAGCATTTCAGATGAAATTGTCACAAGTGCACAAAATGGCTCCTG
This sequence comes from Parotia lawesii, assembly GCA_003713295.1. Lineage (NCBI taxonomy): Eukaryota > Metazoa > Chordata > Aves > Passeriformes > Paradisaeidae > Parotia > Parotia lawesii. The sequence continues at coordinate 1,858,451 of RAHM01000144.1, read as the reverse complement.
AGCTGGCACCAAGTGACAGAGCAGTGTACTGCCAGAAGAGTAAATACTGGGATTTCTTAGAGCATTCTGTGAGTGCAGGCAGCCTGCATGCATTGCACACAGAGCATACAGGAATCCCTTTATCAAGGGGATGGCAAAACACAACTCCATTGCAGGATCGTGCCTTCCATAAACTGCTGTGCATTTTAGAACATACCAACCAGCTGCTCCAGCAGTGCCCGAACACGTGGTCATCTCAAAAACAGCTAGGAAAGAAAAGGTTTTATGCCTACTAATCGAGAACTGAAAAATAGCAGGTTTTTCTGATACAGGGCCCCTCTYGGATCTCAGAGGCTGCCATGCTTTGTATTTCCTCAACCATTAAACAAGATGATCATTGACTCCTTTTGTCTCATGCAAAACCAAATGCATGGATGATTTTTAGCAAATAATTACCTCCCAAAGGGAAGGCAGGAGTGCTGGACTCCAGGAAATGCCTTCAATGGTTTTAGCTTTTAAAACAACAGGAAGGAACCGAACATTRGAACAAATGGCCTAACAGGAACTGAGAAACAATACCCAAGGAACATTTGGGGTGTCACCGTTGCACATTACAGCAGTGTTGGGACAAGGACAGGCTTGCAACAGGGCCACACGGTCACACAAAGAGTGGGATGCCATGGCTACAGCAAGGGCTGGCAAAGGGCTGAGACAGAAGCCTGGTGCAAAGGGAGAGACCAACGTTAAGTGAGAACGTTCAAAACAAAGCTCTGCATACAAAGCAAAAAATGTTCACTGGAACGCAAAGTCATGGCTTGGAATGAAAGATCCAACTGCAGACAATGTCCAGAGACAGGACAGAGCCCATGCTGTAAACCTGTATTTGAAAGAGACACTAATCCCATAGCACAGGCTGGGAGATTAATAAATAAATAAACTGCAATAAAGGAACCAGTGAGAAAGCTGTGGGCATTAAGTCTGCTTAATGGACTTAATAACAAGGGTGTATTTTTCTGTTTTGTCCTTTTCTTTCCCCTACCTACCAAACTCATCCACACAATTTTTCTGGACTATATTAGCCTTATAATTTGTTAGGTCCCCTGATATCAACTTTAACATATCAATAAAGCACACCCCAAAATCAATTTCCCTACTACAATTTTTTTTTTGTTAAATTAACTTCTGCTTATTCAAGACTCATAATATTTATGTGCTTCTGACTCAGACTTAAACCCTACACCACACCATATCAATTATTCCCAGTTGCATGCTTTAAACAACTATTCATTGCCACTGAAGTCTAAAAAAGTACTTATACAGTTAAAATTAAGTGCATGACTACTTTTGGACTGAGGTCACAGTTTAACACCCTAAGATTGATTCTGCAAATCTACACACAGCAAACAGTACCAAATAAAGCCTTTCTTCAACGGAAGGCAGAAAAAAACAACTCTGGGTAACTTTACAAGAAGATTAATCCAGTTATAAAATAATACTTAAATGCATGAGCAAGTGGGTGGTTAATTAAGAGGATGCTTCATCACCTGAAAATATTCTTTTAACATAATAGTAGAGCAACTGGCAAGTGACAAGGACTGCTCTGGAATCTATAATAAAGGCCATTGGGACTACATCAAAGAAAGTGAATTTATTTAGTATAACAGCTAACAAGACCTTCCATATGCACTAAACACAACTGAAATTCTTATTTATTGCATGATAAAAAAACACATGTTCCCTCCTCTGTGCTGCTACTCACCCTAATACAATGTCTTATGAGTATTCCAGGAAAATGCTTCTGGTAGAAGAAGGGGTAAAAAAGGTGATTTACAAATGGCCCTTGTTTCCAGTTAAAACTGAACAGTGAATTTTCCATCTTTTCTGACACKGTGAAAATGTCACCTTGGAAGAACTAGAGATTTTTCAATGAAATCATAGAAGTTGCAAAGGGGAGAAAAAGAGTGTCCTTAATTCTAAGCACAGCTTTTCTCCACAGACTGTACCAGCATGCTGTAACACAGAACCTGCCTGGCGACAGAAAAGGTGTTGCTGACAACACTTAAGATTCCTGAAAGGTGATTCATTTTGGAGTAGGCAGGCACAACTGATAGTACAATAGCTGATTTTACAAGGTGATCTAACTTAAACAGTTTGACAAGCTAAAACAAAGTTTGTGTGGCAATACCTAGTAACTTTGCTCTTTTGGCATTAACATGAGAATAATGCAGCAGGAAACTGAGCAACTCGCTTTTAGAAAGCAATTCTTGCTTCTTTATTGTCCTGCAAACAGCTTATTCTGAATCAGTTATACTGACATTTATTTCCTTATCAGTTATCACCAGAATGTTTGACAGCAAAGGTACATTTTAATCTGTTGTGCAAATGCTTGGAATTCATTTCTATCCTAAAACTAATTTAGTCAATTTACCGTAGTACTTGCACAAACTTTTAAAAATAGCTGTAGACCTGTTTTCCTTCTCACAGATGGACAAAGTTATTTTGCAGCTCATTTAATTTGTCACAGACAGTGAAAGGAATGGCAGAAGTCATTTAGTTGTCCGTCACATGGATGAAATTTGACTACAGTTCAGGACTCCAGATTATTTTCTCCAGTTATAACTCTATAAAGAATTGGAATCTGGGCTTGATACTAACCAAATATTCCAGAAAGACCAAACCTCAACTACTGAATAAAGCTACTGGAAGTTTTAAGTGAATTTGAACATTTTCCATGTGGACACAATCAATTTTCCTACATTTCAGTTTGCTGGCATGCAGAGCTGTGCAAAGAAAGAGAGCTTCCAGTCCTCCCTATCTGCCAGATTGTCACACAGACTACTTCAAATATGGGAGAAAGTCTCTCTGATGCAACCTTCAGCAATCCTCAGCTTTGATGTATCTGCGCCTACACTCTTCTCCTTACCAAAGCTGAAAATTTAAAGCTGAAGTTTCATGATGACAGACTACAGGCATGAACCATGAACTAGAGAAAAAAACTTGAAAAGAAGCAAAAGTGGGAAGGGGGAGACTTATCTTCAAGGTGTTGCAACCATGGAGCCTCAAGGTGTTGCAACCATGGAACAGGACCTTCCCTTCAGATTTCCTCATTTGACCCTGGAACTGCAGAACAGCGCAGTCTGTCCCAGGCCCCGGGAGAGCCCTTGTTTAGCCACATCTGAGATGTGTCAGAGTGTCTCTGCACTACTGACAGATGCTGCCCCTCACACTGAGAGCTCCCTTCTCCCTCTGCCTTCACTCACCCATCCCACCGAGCCTGCCAGCAGCTCCRCAGTCTGCAGGCATCCAGGGTTGCCCAGGGAGCACAATCCAGAGGCAGCTCCCAGCCTGCAGGCCAGCCAGCCATAGCCTTTGAGAGCACAGCAGAAAAACCCCTGGAAACAAAGAAAATCAAGAATTATCTGTTACAATTGACATAAAAGTTAACAAATTAGGGCTGTTTTAGGGAAGTGGTGATGACAAGTGCACAGCACACTGTACACACTTCCATTTTATTACTCCCATCAGTTTCTCCCATTTATTCCAAGGGCTCCTGTCTCAGTGTCAACAACTGCTGCCATCACCAATCCTGCACTATCTGCCTTACCCAAAAGCTTTTGGAGGCTGTAAAATACCCGAGCTTAACTTGTTCACACCTTTCTTCAAACTTAGAGTGCACTGCTGCCTACTTGATACCTTCACGGACAACAGCAGAACAACAGAATTAAGACTGGGGACAGGTAAAGACCACTGGGGAAAACCAGATCAACATCAAAAGTTCAGAAAAAACCCTGTTGCTGTTTTCCCCTCGGATGAGTAGAGAAACGACATGAAGTCCAGGCTCAGGGATAGATGGAAGCGCTTTAATGATCTCTCAGAAGACTTTTATATGTTAGTTCGCAAAGTGTATTAAATGGCATAAGGTAATTGGTTTTTTGCCATCCACCCCCTAAGGGGATTGGTCAAGTTCTAGGACACCCATCTCTGAATGTTTTTCTAGTTAGAACCATAACAATTCTGCAAAACAACTGCACCTGCAAGGAGTTTACAAAACTGTAACATTGTTTTGAGTTACTTGCATGGGAAAGACAGAACTCTCACAAAAACGCAGCAGAGAGCTGAAGAAATTCTCTGCTAAAGCTTTTTCAGCGTCCATAATACCCAACCCCAAAGTACCCCTGTGTACYCTGGGTATACGCTCAGCACTGAGTTTCCAAAGGAGCCTTAAAACATTATGAGCTCTGCTCCCTATTTCCAAAGGTCTTTTGAAAATCCTAATCTTTCCTAGTAGATAGAAAGCCACTGAATTCTGCACCAACTTTGACTTTAGATGATTTTAAGACGATAACATGTCGAGCGTTTGTCATAATGTCAAACCAAACTGATTTACAAAAGTAAACTTTAAAATCTATTCCTCCCTTTAAGAGCAAAAAAGTTGGCTATTTCCCACAGATAAAGAAAATCCTTTCTTGTTCTCTTTCCTCTGCATTAATTTAAACATAGTGGCTCAGATACTCTTTTGCTGATCAGTCATTAAAAGTCTAATTAATAAATGCCTATCTAATCTGTGGATCCAAAGACACACACACACAAGAAAAACAAAAAAAACTCCAACAAAAACCCCTAAGAACAAACTACTAAAAAAACCAAACCTACAAACAAAATCTAATAAAATGTCATAGAATTTTGAAAAAAAACCACTTTAAAAGTCAATAACAGCTGCTTAGCGACAGTAGTTTTAGATAACACAATTTACAAAATATGTATGCTTACAAGCAAGGAGATGAGAAGTTACTGACAAATCCTTCACTGTCCACATGCAAAACACAAACCCGATACTCCAAGATTTTAATGCATAATTCTTACAGTACCAATGAAATTTAACTATACAATAAAGTATTGCTCTTTCATTATTCACCACAGGCTACACTGACAGCACAAAAATCATCCAAAAAATAATCTGAAAATTACATAAGCACACAGTGACATGGTGCTAAGAATCAAATGGAATTTTCAATGTATTATTTCTCCCCCACTTAAAATTAGACACTCTGATTACTGCACATATAATCCCTTGAAAAAAGTTATAAACTATTTTTTCCCCAGAAAAGCCCACATGAATGGAATTTTTGACTTTTCCCAACAAGGACATTTGCAAAAAAAACCCCAAACACCACATATTTGTATTAAAATGATACCAACAACTACTGCAAAATGCAAGCTGAAGTTAAGGCTACTGTGCTTTGTTAAAGTATTCACCCAGATATCGGATAAGAAAAATGTTTTATGTGGCAGATTATCCTGCCTTTAAGTGCTCATGTGATGGATAAGTGTTACTGTTCTCGCTTAGCAACTTTTAACTGTCTTGCAGCTTTATTTTTATCAATAATAGGTACTTTATAAAGGAAATAGAAGAGAAATGAAAAGTCCAAATTCTGCAGGAATACTTTAAAAATTTAATTCCAATAATGTGATCGATTATAAAAATGAAACTGAACAAAGCACGGTTCCTTAGCATATATATCTTTAATGCTCCAAAACATTTATAGTGGCACCAGGACAGGAGGAACTTTAGGTGACTTAATGATAATCCACCTCTACCAATGGATATAATTTCACAGTGAAAGTTAACATTTGGTACGTTTAACAATAAAATGTACCCTTCCCAAATACAGCACACGTGCCTACAGCAATATGCCAGCAGCACCTTTTAGAAACTAAGTGAATAAATGGAAGTCGTCACTTTTGCTGAGAAAGCAGAAAGAAAAAGTGAAACAAATGAAATGAAGTAATTAGAAGCCCAGTGAATATACTGGTATAAATAATATTATCACGTAGATATTTTTCCAATTAATTTTTGGGGTTGCTATATGAGAACAACTTTTGTAAAGTCCTGATTAGCTGATCCACTGTCCTTTAATTCTCATAACAATGGTAATTCATGAGCCTTACTGCACACCGATTATATCTCAGTAGAAATGACTCTGAGCAGGACTCTTTTGCTTTCCTATATTAAAATGACAGACACTACTTTGTCCTTCACTATTCCCCTGGCCATAAAAAAATAGATCTCCTTGGATTTTAATGAGGTTAAAAGAGGTACAAATTATAACAGACATATAAAATATTGTTTCTGAAAGTAAATCATTTGATAGATCATTTAAAGCTCATAATTTGCAGAGATGTAAAGAATGTTAATATTAAATGTTCTATATGATAAAGAAGTTAACCTCCTGCCTTTCTGGCTTACTCAGATGAGCTGAACTTTGAGAAAATGTCTTCTTTTTAACCTTTTTCCCCCCCCTCCCCGGGAAAATAATACTTCTATGTTTACACAAACAAGATCAGGTAAAACCTTCTCTATCCAGTTGTACTGGGAAGAACCTCACACCTCTCTCTTGAATCTTCGATCACAAATGTCATATTCACACAGACTGCAAGCCAAGTGCAGGATATTCTCCCGAAGACAAATTACAGCAAGTAATGCAAATCCTGTGCTGGCTCAATGACTCTGACCCTACAGAAGGGAATCACAGAATCATTTGGCTCGGAAAACCCTTTAAGACCACCGAGTTCAGCCTCCAACCACTAACCCAGCACTGCCAACCACGTCCCTAAAAGCCAACCTGTACATCCTGGAAATACCTGCAGGAATGGTGACTCAACCTCTTGGTTACATCACCCTTTAGCGGAAGATATTTCTCCTAATAACCGATCTAAAACTGACAAATAAAACCAGAATACTTCTATGTCCAGTCATTTCATGACACTACTCCCCAAAATCATCTTTGCAGATAAATATTGCCTTCCACGCCCTCTTTTCCTTCCGTAATATTTCCAAGATTGCTGGGCTTTAGACTGCCTAGAGAAGCAGATGCATAACTATAGCAAACACTGTACAAGCATCTTAATCTCTCACAAATTTATCATATTCTAGCCAACAGTAGCTGGAATCCTTTACTACAAAACTGGAAAAGAACTATAGAAGAAAAATATTTGTATTGAAGTCAAGTTCTTGTTCTTGTCATAATTCAGAAATTTCCCAGAGGAATTGTCAGCCACAATACTCCAGGGAGCAAATTAAGAGTATTGCCTCTTGAGGGGGTCCACTTCTGTTCCTTTTCCTGAGGTTTTCTTGCTGTACTTCAATGCACCAAAGACCCTTTAAGGACCTCTTAATTTCCTTATTAATTAAATGTCCTGTAATATTTTGTACAGCCTTTATTGATCCCCTTTGTCTATTTAAGAATGCCAATCAAGTACCCTTTAGTTTAAAAATGACTTCACTGGCATCCCCAGAGAGCTGATTCTTGCACTTCTGTGTGCCTTTATGCCAGCACTGCAATTACATAACTGTGAGATCTAACGAATCACCCATTATCTAGATATTTTCACTGAGCAGCCCAATTTTTATTTACTGASTTTTTTTTTAAGAGAAACTACACATAATGGAATGTTGCTCAAGCAGATGCAGGTTACTGAACAGCTTTTAGCATATGTGCAGCAGATCATTATTGTACTTTATTCACACAGAAGCAGCAAAGGATTGATTCCACTTTTCAGATCGGAGATCACTGGGAAGACAAGAGTTCTCCTCAGGCAGCATGAGCTGCCTTCAGCCCACCTACACTTGGATCAGTAACAAGGCATTAAAGCTGAGGATCATAGTTCCTCTTCCTAGAATCAAGATCTGCATCACCTCCCACAGCTGCACATCCCTGACAGAGACATCTGGCTTTCTCAGGGGCTAAAGTTTGGTCTTGAATCACCTTCCTGGTTTAATATTACCATAAAGCATTACATGGAAAAGTGGGGGGCTGTTGGGGTGCACTATGTGCTGGAAGAGAGATAGGCCCTGAGGGCCRGAGAGAGAGCCTCTTTCCTGGCCCCAGAGGTGATCCTGGGAGTGCATCCAGGTCACCAGGGAYGGGCTGAGAGAGGATTGTGGGTTTCTGGACAGTGCTGGGCCTATGAGATGTGATAATTGTAGTTTGTGACCTTATAGGGTATTGTTTACCTGTTACCATAATAGGCAATGTCTGTGCACTATCCCRGGTGATTGGGGGACACTGAGGTGAACATCTTTCCTGTTTATATGATGTGATATCCTGTTGGGTGCTGGTATTTAGGGAATTTTTCCTGCGCAATAAAGGCTTTGCACTTTTCCATCTTGTGTACGGATCCATGCCCTTGCGTGAATACTGCAGGGGGCTGTAAACAGCACTGGCTCAGGACTACAACAGACACATGACAACTTGCATAACAAAAAGTACTTACTGAATGCTCAGTGACTGGTTTTACCAGTGCAAGAGGCAAAGTTTTTGGACTGCAAAGAAGAGTTTATCAGGTACCCCAAATGCTCTGCGCTTTGCCATATTCAAATAAGGGGAGGTAGGCAGCGAGGAGTGTGTAAGATGAACATTAGTTCAGGGCTCTGATTTCTTGATCTGTTGTGCGCTGAAGCTGCTCTTCTGAACATATGGCTCACCTAATTGAGGGTTTGGACCAGCACCAGAATTACAAACTGCGTATGCAGGCTGAAAATATGACGATATATGCGTTACAGGAAACCAAAAATAGAGGATGAGACCGAGCGATCATAAAAGCAAAAGAAAAAATTAATTATGAGGAAAGGAGAAGCAATTAATTAAAATCATGAGCTGGAAAAACTAAAACTGAAATCCCAGCAACTCGGCATGCTCTGATTCACATCCAAACCACTCCAAACACAGCTGTGTGAAGGAAATACATTCCATTTGCCTCCTCTTGCAGGCACCCTCCCCACGCAGAGAAAACGCACACCCAAGCAGTTCCAAAAGCRACTATCCAGCACTCTGTGAGGCGTGGAACACCCAGTGACACACACACACATTGGCCTGACGGCTGCACCCTGCCTGGGAGCTGTGCTGGAAGAGCTGCACTGCAGAACTCAAATGCCTGGTGCAGCCTGATAAATATCTACTAAGGAAATTTACCTAATCAGAAACGCACACTGGAAGCAGTTTAGAATCAACCATTACTTCAAGTTTCCTTACAGATATTGATCATAAATATGACAGGTGTTTTCCTAAACAGCCTGCTCTGAAACATCTCTAGTGCTGATAAGAGTCCTGAATTGATGGGAAATATTTTGTTTTGACTACAAGGAAAGTTTCATTTTCTCTTCAGGTTATTCAGTTCATTATTTTAAGCAACAAATTTTAAGTCAATTGCAAATAAAAAATATTTTCACAGATCTAAGTCACAATGTTTTGGTTTTTTCTATCTCCTTGTTGGGTTTGCTTTGAAGGTTTTTTTACTTCTGCAATTTTTTTAGTTCACTCCTGTTTGATTTTTCCGAAACTTTCAATACATTATTAAAAACAATTTTTACCTGGAATAGACAGTTATGTGGGTTTTTTTAGTCAGATGAAAAGCTCAGAGTATGAAGTATAAAATGTCACTTTTCACATTGAGTATATCCACATCCTATAGGCAGGCCAATGTAAGAATTTGCATTCCACACAATTTTTTTCTCACTTGAAACAGCTAAGAAGAAATAAATACAGCAGCATGTTATTAAATATTCCTGCTTTTTTCCATCACTGCATTTTTGTGGGCTGAGGAATGTAAAGCTGTTTCAGTTACAGAAGGACTTTAATCACCCCTTAAAATATGCTGACAGATGGCAACATTGCATATATGTGCGAGAAGAATCGTGTCCAAGCACAGAGAAATACAATATCTCAATTCAGTAAAGAGTTTTCTTTATGCTTTTTATTGTTTTTGAAAGCTCCATAAAGTACTAGGCAATATTAGAGCTAGCACTTGAAAATGCTGTCAGCAAACACGTGGGAATTAAGGATATTACCTAGGAAGTTTAGCAGCCCACCTTCGTGGGAAGCAATGGAGCAGCTTGAGAGGAGGTGATTAGCTGAAACCCTAATTGACTTCACAGCACAGCACATGACTGTGACAGGAATTCTCCAGGTGAGACCTTCAACCAGTCCCAGAGATTCCCTCAGGCAGCCTGTGCCAAGCATTTACCACCTGATAGGCACTCCCTGAATCCTTCAGTATTTTGATAACACTGAGAGAGGGACAGGGGTGTCCTAGCAGCTCCCCCAGGCAGCTCCTGGTTTAGAAACAAATTCTACCCTTTTTTAGTAGAGAAGACACTTTGTCAGAAGAGACCTCCTGCAGATGAAAGAATTGTCCCATATGGCTCTCTCCTGGTGAAACAGTGTGATGTTTTGCACAGAACTTAAAATAATCAAAGGAAACATCCCACATAAATTGGAGTCATCAGGCAGAACCACAGGCCAGCTGGATACAAGAATTCAGCAGAACAACAAACTGTCCAGGGAGTCTTAGCTCAGTCCATCTGAAGTCACCATACCAGGACCTTAAGATTCTCTAAATAAGCTTCTTATTTTAATGAGCTCCCACTCTGTGAGTTCAACAAAATCATTCCTTGAGAAGTTTTGGGTTCTCCCGAGTATCTTCAAACTCTTTTGTGTTGTTTTGGCCAAAGGCAGTTGTAAACATCATGTGACCTATTCCTCACTAAATGATTAAATTCATTGATGGAGAACTGGATAGCAGCAAATACATAATTTGTTGTTATGTATAAAAATCTAGATATGTCAATGTTTATGGGAGTCTGAAAAGTAATTATTCACAGAGGAACAAAAGGAGTTGAGAGAACTTACTGAACAACTACAGAATATTTGATACAGGTTTTACTAAAAAGATAAGAGTTATTTAAAGCTGATGCTATTTAAACCTGCAGGACAGAAGCCTGAAGCTGAGAAAACCAGTGCACAAGTGTATTACACCATGTCATGGAAATAAACCCTTCAGAGGTAGAACGCGGTTGGTTTCTAGCCCAAAGTCAATGCCAGCCTCCCTAATCAAACTAAAACACCCTTAAACAGTAAGTTAAATTGTGACATTGTGATATGGATGTGAGGCTACAAAAGCTGGTGACAGGTCTAGAAAAAGGAAATCAAACAAAGAAAAAAGACATTTATTTCAAGGTGAATTGCAAAAGCAGAAACGATATTATAGATGAAGGTGAGAGAAGGATTCTCTTTTCAAAGTAATATTCTCTGTGCTGCTTGAAAGGTGCCTGGAGGTATTTCACCCTGCAAAAGTTTTGAGATAGACTGGTTTGGAGAAGAGAGGAGGATAAGCGGAGGGCAGTTTATACCTCGTTTTTCACCTCACAAGTGTTTAGACTTCAACGAGTTGTTATAATASTGCTAGTTTATTGGGTGGGGAAGGAATGTTCTTTAATTGAAGTTATGTAAGCACCAAAAACTTAAGAGTGGGGCCCTTTAAAAACATTCATCGATTTCAATTAGCATTAATAAAGCCCATAGGAAAAAAAGTGTAAAAACTGATTGCCAAAACTAAGACAAATTAGAAAAAACGTATTTTCTTGCACTGCTCAAAATTCAGTATCTTCTGTTTTTCACTAGTGCATCAGTCCAGCTTCAAAGATCAGAATTTAACATGGTGATTATCAGTATTTTTGAGATCCCTCCCTTAATGATATCAATTAAAATCATTTGGTATAATGGGGAGAGACTTAGAGAGTTCTATAATTTTTAGACTACCTGAACAATCTCAATTGTCCAATTAACCTCACACTCAAAAAAACCCCAAAAAGCATATTCCTACTTGCAAAACCCAAACACATTTCTATTTCAAGTTGCTTGCTTGAAGCTTTCCAGGCTTCAGAGCTCTCTGCCCCTTTTCCACTGCTTACAGTTATTTAGTGAGCAAGCTGTGCACTGCACACAGCATTTGTTCAGCTGAGGATTTCGTTTGCTACTTCCAGAATCCACACGGCCTAACTGTCAATTCAGGTATTCCACTTTAGAGACAGTAAAACCTGTGACCTTTTWATAATTTCTGTAAAGAAAATATTTCACAGTCTCTCAAAAGTCAAAAGACGGAAATGGAAAAAGTAAATCTCCACGTTTTCTTTGGTGTTGAGCTTACTCAACACAAACAAGATTCATGATCTTCATTCTCAACCAGCTCAACTCTCTGTAGTACCATCCAACCTTTGTACTCCAGGCATAAAAAGCTAAGAACACAGAAATACCATTTAACTCACATTATTGTACAAATCAAAGGAATGCACAAAGAAGTGCATTTTATTGTAGTGCATTTTCACTGTTCCAAACTTGAAGCTGTAAGTACAGATGATTTTTTTTAAATATTCAAATTTAATTTTCTTCAATTCAAATTAAATGTCTGCCTCGCTGCAGAAGCACGTCGGGAAAAAAAAAAAAGAATAACTTTTGTAAAGTGAATCATAATCACACAGAATCAGAGCACACAATGAATGAGAGACTTTTATTCCAGTGTCTGAGGAAGAAAAGCAGCTCATTTGAGCTTCCTACAAAGACGCAAACAGGGAGAATTAGCAAGACAGGAGCAGGCTGAATAGCAGAATGGAGGAGAAAGTAACTCCTTTAACATGAGGGCAGGGTTAACCAAGTAAATTCAGGAAAAGAGAGAGCTAAACAAAAACATTAAACGACTCACACTGCAATTTCACTGTGTCACGAGACAAAACCTAAAAGCAAAAAAAAAAAAGATATTTGGTAAGAGCATTATAAGTTGGACATCAGGGAAAGAACAYCTGTCTACCCTCTGGTGTTCTAAAAACACTGATTGTGGTTTTGAAAAGCCCCATTATTGCAACAGATAAACAAGGCTTTCATAAATTTATGCATTAGATAAGCATCACTTATCTATATTTTTGGTCTTTTTTTGCTATTTAAAATCTGTTATTTGATACCTGGTGATCAGCTTTGTGACTTTATCAATGAAAGCCATAGTTTATAAACGACATATAGAGAAAAATCCTTTTAAAGGAACGCAGCTAAGCTTCTTCTCTTTTTTTGTTCTGAAGACAAATTGACAAAAAAGTGAAGCGCACTCAGGTGACAATGATGCAAGAAGTACAACATACTATCAAACAGATATTTAAGTGCTCTTCTCTTTAGACAACAAGGGTCATCATTAAAGACACTAAATCACTGCTAAGAAGGCATGTGCTGTAAATCTTCACATCTTATCCTATGATTTAGAAAAGGAGATGTAGAAAAGGAGATTTAAAAATGAGAGGAAGTCAACAATCTGTATCAAATGGCTTGGAAAGAACTGGTTATCCTTTAGGGAGGGATAATTATCTCTGACTATATCCATACTGTCTTCTGCTGGCACCAATGTGTTCCACAGTGCGAAACAGATGGTGCACACTCTCAAGGCTTCATGGTCTTATTGGGACAAACAAAGCGATGAAACACAGGAATAGATTGTGGGGACAGAGAATTTTGTATCCTGAGAAGCTGGGCTAAAGAGAGCTCTCACTATAATCCACGTGCAAGTCCTGTTAATAGAAGAACATAATCTTTGTGCCCACACAAGCACAGGACTGGTTATCTCWCCTCTTCCACTGCAGCAGTTTGCTACGTCAGAACATGTCAGCTGACCAAGCGCCCTGGAGAATCGCTGGGCTGCTCCTTTCTCCAGCGTGGGTTCTGTCTGACAGAGAGGTAACCCCAGAAATTGCCCCAAAGTCTCTTTATCTACTCCCCCCCACTCCACTCAGGTGAGACCCCACCTGGAGTCCAGCTCTGGAGTCCTTGGTACGGAACAGACATGGATCTGTCAGAGGGCTGCAGAGCAGGACCACAAAGATGCTCAGAGGGCTGGAGCACCTCTCCCATGAGGGCAGGCTGAGAGAGCTGGGGTTGTTCAGCCTGCAGAAGAGAAGCCTCTGGGGAGACCTTGATGCAGCTATTCAATACTTAAAGGGGACTTATAACAGAGATGGAGACAGACTTTTTAGCAGGGCCTGTGGTGACAGGACACAGGGTAGTGGTAGATTCAGAGTAGACAGAAAAAAGACGTTTTTTACAACGAGAGTGGTGAAACACAAACACTTCCCAGAGAGGTGGTGSRTGTCCCATCCCYGAAAACATTAAAGGCCAGGTCAGACACTGGGCTCTGAGCAACCCGATCTAGTTGAAGATGTCCCTGTTGATTGCACGGGGGTTGAACTATATGACCTTTAAAGGTTCTTTCCAACCCAAACTGTTCCAGGATTCTATAGAGAATCACAAAATCGGAGCAGTTGAGGTTGGAAAGGACCTTTAAAGGTCATCCTGTACAAGCCTCCTCCTCAAGCAGCTCTCCTAGAGAGGGTTGCTCAGGACTAAATATTCCCTCTTCGTGTGAGCAGGAGCTCCCAGTAGGTATAACTCCATGGGACTTATCAAACTGCTTCCTTTTTAGGGAATATCCGTAGGAAACACAAAGAGATGAAGAGTAGACAAAACTGTCTCAGTTCCATAAGAGCTGGGAGTGACTACAGAAACCATCAAATRCAAACAAGTCATTTCTTGAGCTTGGCTTTTCCTTGAGAAGTTGTAGACACACACTACTTATGAACACTCTGTACCCTTCAGTCAGAAAATTACTTCTAAAACAGAAAGAGAAATAAGTTAATATTTCCTCACAAGTGTTTGAAAGGATCTCAAGCTGAGCTGATGGCATAATAAAAATCTTAAAAGATGCTGATTTATTCAGCATTTATTCCTTGTCTGTAAGAGACAAAATGTCTTTGAAAGTTTAGAAATAAAGACAGTTTTCTAAAATAAACACTCGAAGAGACCGTTCCGTTTTCTAATTAAATAATGCTATAAATCCTTATTTGTGAGTAATGATATAATTCTACCCTTAGCTGTCAAAATGACTGAAACATTTCTCAGACTTTTAATCATGACATCAGCATTTGGGGGAATGCATTACTTTAAATTTTTTCATGCTTCTTAATCAGAATACTACATGAGTGTTTATGCAAATTTTAGAATATAATGTTGATTATAGAATTATTATATGCATTGAAAAATCTATTAAATTTTCTGTCAGGAATAGACTTGCACTACAAAACAAAGAAATATAAATATTTGGTCAATCTAATAACTGAGTGATCAAGTGTAAGGCTTGCAGAGTAGCACAGAAGTCAGCAGTCTGACAGATAACAAGAGGAAATTTTGAATGATGCCATGGAGGATGTTGCAAAGTGATCAGATGGAAACAAGGGTGCCTTGAGATAATGTTTTTACAATCACTTTTATCCTCTGATAATGAGGCTTTCATTTTTGAATGATTTCATTTTTGAATGAACCAATAAACAGCTGCAAACCTCTGCAGTTTAACAATATTTAGTGAGTGCATAGTCAGAATGTGGTAAATTTATAATATAAATTAAAATTTATAAATTATTTTTTATTTATATTTAAACTAAAATAAGTATAATAACTTATTTTTTTAAATTTATAAATTATGTTTACTTCCTTAGTTTTGTTACCCCTGAGATATTTTTTGGTAGAATGTTATGGAAAATAATTATCTACTAGTTATTATTACAATAATACACTGGCCTTTCACAGAACTGAAAAAGCAGGTCCAAGAAGAGAAGATACTATTCTAGGCAAAAAAGGAAAATGGAAAATACTTTGTATCATAGATAATTGGTCATTCTTGTTGCAGATAATACCCTCAGAGTTTTATTTCTCTGTGGTTTGCATTAACATTAATTTAAGAAGGAAGTGTTTTCCTGGACATTGAACTTCAACTCAGCTACATTCTGTTGGGTCTTCTCTCATTTTTTCTTGCTGTCAGAGACAGTCACTTTGATAACACTGAGTGGAGAGGAAGGAATAATAGAAAAAACAACATGTTCAAGTTCCCTTCCACGCCCTACTGCCTTTAAGAAGCGYGAGCTAGCTGCAGAGCACAGCGGTGAGCGAAGGACTCACGCCGCGAGCAGCTGCCTGCCCTGCAATAACATGTGTTTAAAAATACTTTGTTACAGGTAATTCTGTCTTAGCAGGGCAAAAACCTCAGCTGCTCTCAAGGACAAAGCTCACGGTACCAAGCTGTCTAAAAGGTGATTTCCTGATTTCCCGTAGCTAGAGGCTTTTCCCCCCCTTTAATTTAAAAGCCTTAAGATAATAAAAAAGACATATGTGGATWAGAGAATACAAAGCAAGCATGAAAGTCTGCAAAAAGCTGAGTTAACGCTCAATCCTTTCCCAAGGGATTCAAACCTAGAGTGCTCCACAGTGCAGGGCTTAAGAACTCATAGACCCGAAACTGACATAATGGAGACAACTTTTACTGCTGCAGAAGGTTGGACCTGCTGACACTTTCAGTCTCCTTTGCAGAAGTGCTACAACACGAGCAGCAGGTCAGGCCATCCCCGTTGCTGGCACAGAGGAATGCCCAGTTTGCGTGGAAACAGCATATCCTAACTTCAGACCAAAGCCTGGAGCTCCGACTAAAGGCACTGCTGTGCCATAAACACCTCCAGATATTTGCTGGGGGCTGTCACATGCAGGTGCAGCTTAGAGGAACTGCAAAGAACCTGCAGGGCTTCTCATTTGTCTGGAACCAGACCTGTGGACATGAGGAAATGTGATCTAATCCTGCTCRAAATTCCTGATCTCAGCATTAGGCTGTACTCCCTTAACACAGGATTGGTATTAAATGGTATTGCTCATTTTGCCAGATCAAAAAGTTCTTCTTGTGAAAGGWATTTTCCCTCTAAACTTTAGAAATTACTTTACATCTTGGCAGCTTAAACAGCACCTCATCTCTCCCTCCATGTAAAATGATCCTAGTCTTTCCTTAGCCTTCACTTTAATTATTGGAGAAATCAACAGCTTAATTGCATTAACAGAAATAAGCTGATTTACACTGGATTTTCCATCTACAAAACTAAGGATAAAAATATGGAAAGCACTTTATGAGCTAYAGAAATAGAAGTTTTTCCATTTCCAGTTTTCCTGTGTATGAATACAGATAGATGATATCTTATATCTTGTGACCCAATAAAAAACCAAAAGGGCTCTGTGCAGAGAAGCCTTCATCTATTAYCCACTTGTAATTTTGCCAAATATATTTGTTTTGAAGAATCTTTCTGTTCCTGCTCACTCCTCCTGCTTCCTTAGATAAGTTGTTCTGGGGGACTCATTCCTCTAGGCCTAGGTAACCACGTTTCCACTGACTGCTGAATTTCCATCACTGATGTGATGTCAGCTGAACCCAATAAATACATTCATTGATCTGAAACCCTGGCCATCAGTGGAAAAAACTGATGAAAGCTGTTTTTTGAGAGGACGGAATCACATAAAACAACAGCAAATGCGTAACTCAGGTAGTAATTTAAAAAGCAGAAATTCTTTCATGCTTTTATTTTAGTGGAACATGGTTCCACTACATCAGGTATTAATAATAATCTTTTTTCACTAATAATAAATAATACTAATACAGTCAAACAAAGCAATCTCATAAAGAGCTATACATGCTGGAAAGCCAATTTGTTTAGATGACATCTGTGTTTTCAGACCCTTTAAGGAGTCTTGGCTGCAGGATAACCAATAGATTTTAGCTCTCCTCCTCAAATGGAACTATCGAGAGCAGACTAAATGATAGGCTGCTGGCTCTGAGGCACATCATGCAATGAACTTATTCCCATGCTCCATGAAATGCTAAACCAAATGGAAACCTGGAGTCTTTAATAATTTCTGTTAGAACTAATCAGGTAAGAGCAATTTTGAATTCTGGCTTTCTATTTACTTGTGTTCATAGAAATTAGAGGCCTTGGGGCATTTTCACCTATGAATTCAGAATACAGTTTCACTGCTGCTGAAAAATTCCTAGAGCTGGGTTTTTAGATGGTATTTCAATGCTGAAATTACATTCTCGGATGTCAAAATTGTTAGTGTCACAATATTTTTTCTTTTTAGGAATAAAACCCTTCACGCTTAAGTTACAAATGAAACCAGACCCTAATATTGTGATATACCAGCACAATATGCAAGTCAAAGGTAACTGCTACAGATCTGCTCAGTGACCTTCCCAGTTCCATCACCCATTTTTCCCACATGCCACTTCATGTGTATTCATATCCCRCTCTACAAACACAGTCATGCAAAGGGCAGTGTGTATTTCTTACAAACACTGAGGATCTTTTCATTATTTTAAAAGCAAAAAAATATAAATGCTGATTAGCTACAGCCCAGGGCTTTTTTTTCTAGAAAAGAAACACAGCGTATATCATTATGATACTTTGTGCATTAATGTCACAAATTGAAACCTTTTGCAGTACAGCACTTTTTTGTTGATTAAAAATCCCTGGAACAGTAGAACATTTTCATGGGGTTTCAACTTGGGAACTTGCTAAAAGTCACAGCTTTATAATAAATGTATACTTCTTTTATGAAGGCAGGGTTGCAGATTTCAGCATTCATCTTTCTCTTTATCATTACCTATACTATGAGTGAAAAAAGCATTCATGTTCTTGTTTCAAAGTGCAGAAAAAGGTTCTGCCCTGGGTGACCCAAAATTTCATAAGGCTCATGAATCTCACAAGAAAGAAGAAAAACAGAAAATTTCTTCTAGTCAGATAACAAAAGGGAATATTAAAGGCTTGACAATAGATGATAAAACGCTTTACCTAAATCTTTCCTATTCAAAGATAGGGGTTTTTAAATAGCCATCTTTTATAAAATCTATAAAAGTGCATTTCATCAAATTTTCATAATTAAATCTCTCTCATTGTAAGGTGCCCAATCATACATTAGAAGCTCTTTCTACAATGTGAAGAAAATTATCCTGCAAGATCTTTGAGTGGAGTTTTTCCAGTCACAAATAGAGAATGTAAATGACATGCCTTGATAATTAAGAAACCTAGACTCCAATTTCTAATATCATYATTATCATTCAAATTCTCAGAGAGAAATTCAATGTCTTACACCTTTATGAAGAATTTCAAAGGATCAGCCATTAAGCTGACAAATACACAGCTTTGAAATCTAGGCTCCATTAAAAATATTATCTGACAAATCAGCATTAAGAACACTAAAAATTAACTTTTTTGTAAAAAGTAAATGTAAGTCCAACTTAAGTAAAATGTAAACAACAGACAATTAACTTAGGCAAACAAGTAACCCCAGTTTATGGGCTACTTTGTATTCTAAACAGAAATATTACAAGTTTACCTGCATATATTTCAAGTATAAACTATAGTTTGTACTGTTTAAACATATGATTAAATGTATGACATTGAACAGCAACCTCTTTTTAATTAAAATGAAGCTGCATTGGGACTGTTCAGATACTGCTGAGTTTTGCTGAAGGAACCTGTGCTCAACTGAGTGATGTGTGGGGCGGTGCCTGAGCTCCCGGCCACACCCCTGGGTGTGGATAAAAGAGAACAAGCTGCTGCTTCACCAGGGCATTGCTGATGCTTTTCTGACCCTGCTTCAAGCAACATCATCCCTGCAATTCCTCTGTTGCACGCAGGATTTGAAACCCTTCAGCCACTTACCAAAGAAATCCTTGTGCTGATGCTGCTGTTGCTAATTCTAATGGGAAGTACAGGAGCACCTGTTGTATCAGAGTCCTCAATATTCAAAACATTTTCTACTCAGCTGTATCCAGCATTTCCATAGGGGGCAAACTTGATGCATATTAAGGCATACCTGCTCACAAATTTCTTCTGTTTACTCCCTCTTCTTATATCTTGCTTTTCTTTTTTTCCTAAATATCACCAAGTATGCTCATACAAATAGAAGCCATTCTCATACAATCAAATTATCTACAGCCTTTATAGCAAGTACCATTTCAAGCATTAACTAACAGAATTTTTATTAAGGAGATTTAGTCCTTYCTCTGGCTGTAAAACTGTACTGATAAGACAAGCCTGAATTTTCAGTCTTTTTTTTTTTTGTATTCTAAGTGAAATAGATTAAGCTCTGAATAGATAACGGTTCGTACAGAAAGCACTGAACTGCTGAAAAAAGTATTCTGCCAACAATACAAGATGGAATATTGTCCTGCAAAAAAGACCATCAATAAAAAGTAACATCCAGAGTGACGTAAAGGGTCAGACTTGGAGATATTTTCTAAAATTGAGACCTATGGCATACAAAGCTCTATTATTACGTAGCRAATCAGATCTGTACAGGAGGTTTAAGGTAAAGTACTTTATAATGATTTTTTTTTTCCACRAAAGTCTTGTTTTGATGTTGTTGTTTAATACATCTGAATAATTTTTTTTGTTCATATAASCTGGGTAGGCTTTCGGCAAGGGTGCTCCTTCTCTGAGGGCAAGAGGGAAAAAGCCTCTTTTGTTGACATTTCCAGCGTCTCCRTGCTATCACAATTCCAGCAGGGACTGTGCTCCAAGGGTACCCTCTGTCTTTTCACAAGAGGAGAGTTTAGCTGACTGCCTTGAACTTAACTCCAACTACCCTGAATGTAAATTGCTTCATTTGTCTGTGTTTAGTGGTGCTGCACCCAGGAACAGCAAAAGCTGCAATGTCTGAACTGCTCTTGCTCGGGCTGACAGATCGCTCAGGATCTTTCCAGACACACGCTGGTCTTCACCTTCTTGTCTGGAGAATGCCAGCTGTGACAGAGTATGCAAATTYAATTTAATGCTTTAATGGTTTGTGTCATATTCATTAGGGAGCATGCTTTTTTTTCCCTTAATTAACTTTGCAAAAGATGACTTCTGACCACTTTGAAGTTGAACACGTGTTTGCAATTCATAAACATGCCAAACCCACCACCCTGCTCTTTCTGCTGACAGGTTTTAGACATTATTGTCCTACAGCAGATGGCTGAAGAACCTAATAAAGTGATCTTGTACACAGCAACAAAAGTAAGCTAGGATCTGTAGTTATCACAAAAAACCAAACCCAGAACTCCCTATCTAATACAGTGATATAATTCCTGCAAAGCATTTAATGGGCTTGTAACACACTATCAAAAAAATCCTCCTCTGGATCAACAACCTCTCCGGGCAAGAAAAGCTGCAACAACATAAAGCTCAGGTGGTTTTACTGAGCCTTGTCCCTTTGTGACCTGGGTGCTGATAGAAAATTCCATCTCTTCTTGTTCTCGAGTATTTCCTTTGAGGCTCTTCCCATTGAACACTTCCTCCACATCCTTAAGCCAGGCCCTGTGCGCTCATTGTGACTGCTTTCTTCACATTTCTCTACACTTGAGCTGGGAACAAAAGACAAGCCTGGGAAGGGACTTTACATGAGAACATTTGTAGAGTTCTCTTAAAAAAAGGTTAAAGGTGAACTCACGGCTCATAGAAGTCTAAAGGCAGCTCCAACTGAAYCTGTTTCCTCAAGTCTGGCTTTACTGAAAGGCTGTGGTATTTTGGGGTTGTTTGTTTGGTAGTTTGGGGTCTTTTTTTTAATCTGTTATTCAGCTTTTAATTACTTCAAAATCAGAATCATAATCCTAACTTAAAACACCACCAAAAATGCAATTAAGCAGGCACTCTGGTCGATTTCCTCTTTGTTTTACACCAAAAAAACTGCATTTCCGTGTCTTGCCAATATGATTCTTGCGTGTGATTTTTCAGTTTTACTTAATCTCACAGTGCAATCACTGTGGCAAATTGCTGCCTTCATTTGTTAAGTCAGACCAAAGAGTTGTCCTCTTTCCTGAAATTCTTAATTACAAGACACACAGAAATCCTAAATTTGATTTAGAGTTAATTGTTGAGGTGTTTGGTTTGTTTTTTTGTTTTTAAAGTATTATTACTTTAAGCTTCAGGTCTGAGTAAGTACACCGATACTGTATGATAGTTCAGCCTGCAGTAGGGCTGGATTCCACAAAAAGCACCACCGAGAAGCAAAGGCAAGAAGGCTGAAAATGTAGAAAGGGACAGGACACCATGGTGGCACCACCACGCCTTTAATGCAGACCGCACAAAGGACAAGAGTTACAGCTGGACAAGCCACTCTTGACACACAGAATGGCATCAGGCTGTACAGCAAATACCCACAGATTATTTCTGAGCTCTCTGTGTCTGCATAACRAAAACTCTTTTAACCTCTGGGAAGGAGGATTATTAAAATCACTTCSGCATGAATAACACTTATTTAAAAATCCAACCAAATCTTTACGTTTTCCTTGCATGTGTGATTTGAGTTGGCTCTGCTGTGACCCAGTCAAATTTCAGCTTTTAGCTTAAAGCAAAATCTAATCAGGTCATAGCTGACATTTTTCTTCTTGCTGCAGTTTGCCTGCCATAAACATGTTTGTTTATTGGGAGTGATAGTGTTTAAYGCACATGTCAAATAGAGGAATCTGCAGAAATATACCCAGAATATACCAAGAAAACTCACAATCTGCTTTGGAACAACACATRAATATTAGCTAAGGAAATTTGGGAATATATTACCAAAAAAAAAAGAGCAGTGACTTCATTTTTTTTTTACATCCCCATTGATATCAGTGGTCCCAGAGAATCCTAAACAATGTCTGTATGCCCAAACTGTATGAAATTAAATGGTACGTGTATATGCAGTGAAGCAAGACACCGTCTAAACATTTAAGGTCAGATAAAAAAGTGTTTCATAGCCCTTGTTCTCACAAAATAGTAAGTTTGTTTTAGTCAGAAGTTTGTCTCCTACTTTTAAATCAGTGCATTTATCTATAGGAAAAGAACACAGGCTCCTTCCASTGCCCCTCCCAAAACCATTTTTTTCCTGAGGAAATGCTCTGTGTCCCTATTTGCCAGTGTACTTGCACAGGTACATAAATATTAACTGAAGAAGGGAGATAATAGAAAAATACAGACTTTTCTATGTAGTTTTTATTTCATGTGGGATAATACCATCCTATGAATATTCAGTTTAGGGTGGAGCAAGCAACAGCTCCATGTTTTGCATTATTTTGTAAACACAAAGCATCACAGTGGAGGACTTGGGTCAAAGACATCAGACAGAGATAAACCCTAAACTTTAGTCTTAATTAGCTTCATATCTTCACAGAGGTAAGAGCAATGGCCACAGGAAGGAAGAAATGGCTGCAGGCTGGGCTTAAACACGAGCCTAGATGACCTCCCTGAGGTGTCCCCCAGCTTCAGCACTTTTGTGCAAAGAAAACCACACGGTAAGATTTCTTCTGACACTGCAGAYAGTTCTAAGAGTGATAAATGAAGACAGCAGTCGGTTTGTGAATTCACTGAGTAGCCTGAGCCTTGAATTTGCCTGTGCAAAATGGGTTTCTTTAATCTTAGATTAATGAGTAACTAACATGAAGCCAAGCCTCGTAATCAATTACAGCAGCTTCCTAGCAGTTACAAACAGATTAGGCTTAATGGCCTTATTTCTGCTGTCAGACATTTAACTTCTTTAAGAGAGACAAGAACGTTGTTAGATTTGAGAGAGAACAAATGAAAACAACAGAACAGTAGGGGAAGCACTCAGCTGCCATTTCTAAAAATTCCAGGTGTTCCATATTAAATATCAAAAAGGCATTATGAACATAAACTAAAACAGGAGTCACCACAAATGAAACCAATAATGCCAAAGATGCCTCGAAAAGACTGAAGTAGAAGTAATGGTGAAATAAAACGCAGTAATACGATTAATAGAAAGGCCCCAAAGGACCATAAATAATGTTCTTCTCTTATATTTGTTTAGGTTTTGTCTTGAGGGCAAATGAAAAATTTGGACAATATTCTGCACATAAACTAAGAGGAATTAACACACTGTAGTGCTTTACAGAAGCCTGTGGAATTATTTCTCTTTTTTTTTGTTTAACTTAACTCTCAATGTTTAATGAATATAGGCACCAAAATATTTAATTTCTCTCTATTTCTTAAAGCATTCTTTAGCACTTGAGTCTTCCAATTATAGAAATAAAATGAATAAACATTTTAATTACTTTTACTTCTCTTTTTTCAGCTTTAAAATACTGTCTTAGCTGTACCACTGCCAAGACATACAAGCCATCTTCCATTTCTACTTCCTTCAGGAGAAGAAACAGGTAACCCACTCCTTACTGTATTCTTATTTCTTGATCCCAGAAAATCTCTTCAGCAGAAGAAGTTTGCCAGGAAAAGCCTTGTTCCTAACCAGGATCAAACCTGACTAAACCTTGTTCCTAATGAAGATCAAACATAACTAAAACTTTTCACACGTCAGGCAAAGCATTTTTACGATAGCAGCAATATTCCTATTAACCACTCTGAAAGCGATCAACAAACAGTAATAAACAGTTTGACACTGTCAGAGTAAAGGATCATTCAGGGTAGTCTGTAGGAGACATAATTTTAATTTTGTTTCTGAAATATGTATGAATAGTGGCAAACAAAAATGAGCTTTGTCCAGAACTCAGCCTGGCCACTCCCTCCTGCTCTCAGAGCTGTGTGCTCAAGGGCAAAAAAAAAAAAAAAAAAAGGATGCAAACAAAATATTTTGCATGATCTGTGCCAGCTTTTTTACCCAAAACAGCCACTGTGGGTTTTGTGTCTCTCACAAGGCTGTTAGGAACAGCTCAAAGTCTCAGTTATTAGAATAAATATCTCAATTTTTCTACAACCCAGGAATCTACAAATTCTTGGGACTAAGAGCCCACTCCCAGTTCTGAAAACCCAGTTTCCTGAACACAGCACCAAACTTACACACTTGCCATGCACACAAACAGCCACCTCGGCCAACAGGCTCCTTCAGGAAATATTTTATTGCTGCAAGCATGCATCAAAATGGCATTAAAATTCAGTGGAAGTCAGATGACTAATTCCTATCAGAACTCTGGAAAATTCCAATTAATGAGCTTGGGAACATTGAGGCTAATAAGTGAAAATGTAGTTATATTTAATTAAAAGTCACGGTGCTAATAAGGACCGTGAGCATCACAAAGCGCATGCAAAGCRGACACCAATGAAGCAGAACTGGCCCACATAACTCCTGTGCAGGCACAGTGGCCCTTTCCTTGAATTCTTTTCATCAGCACTTGACTGCTTGTTTGTTCCAGCAAATTACATTTTGTTAGAAAATATCAGTTTCACTCCGTGGGAATGACAAACGATCAATAAAGTCACAAACATGGGGAATGTATAATAAGCTCCTTCCGAGCTGGGAATATTGACAGCGTGTATGACAGATTGTTTCTGTGCTGCTGGAGAATATTGTGACGTGCTAAACAGCACAGCTTTTGCACTTCCCAGCTTTCTTTAAAGGGAGAAAATTAGATCACTTCAGAAAAAGGTTTGTAAAAACTTCTGTATTGAGGTTTGCAGATTAAATAGAGGGAGAATGTTCACAAAATTCTCCGCTTTTCCTTTTTTTGTTCTGTAATGCCCAATGTGGAAACAGAACAGTTGAAATGTGTCCAACAAATTGAAAGCAAAATCAGACTGAGATGAACAAATGAAAGAATCCTACTTGAACTACAGTTCAAGTAGGAGTGGATTTTTGAAAACACTGAGAGTCTGTATATCTTAAAATGAAATCTTGTGACAATCTCCTGCAATGATTTTGGCAAGTAAGGCAAAGGGCTGGCTATAAAATATGGCATAAAGGCACAACACTCAAGACACCGAATCTCTAAATCTTTGTTCTCTCTTTGATTAGTCTCTTTAGTACATTGGATATTTACATSCCTCTGTCTTGTTTCAGCTAAATGCAGTCTCATTTAAGAATAATTTATCCAAATTAGAGCTTGCATTGTATTTATCTCTGATATTTATCCTCGCAGCTCCACCTCCCACACATGACAGTTCTCAGGTGCTTTTGAACTTTCCAAGCATTGAACTACATCCACATTTAGATTTGTGAGTAGAACAAAGAACAGAACTTTATTTCTCTAGCCCATGGAAGATCTATTAAAATAATATATGCAATGACTCTGCCCGTGGTTTGAAGAAAAATATTTGTGAGATCGTAAATAAACTTTGATTTTATAAAAGTGATATATTTTAGTGCTCCTATAAATATAGCTCTAATCCATTAATGTGCAACATTTTGGGCATGTCAGGCAACAAGCTGTGTATTTAATGACATTTATTTTACCAATTTAGTAAGGGATCTCTTGCAAGTATTCAAATGTTCCTCTGAAAACAGCATGTAAATAACTATAAAATTATATTTCATAGTAGGAAAAAAATAGTAGAAACTACAAGAAAGGCTTGAATATGTTGCCTGAGAAACCATAATTTGATAAACAGATGCACATGCTTTAAAACAGCCAAGAAAACTTGAATTGACTGTAYCTCTTCAAATTTTCACCTTCCTGACAAGGCATTCTTGTCCATAAACTAAAAATAAAATGAGATACATTTCATGTAACTAAAGTAGTGTTGATTAGCAGGTTTTGGTTCAATCTGAGTAAAAATTTGCTGACAAAAGTAAACTGGGAAACACAATAAGTGTTTACAAAGTAACATCTGCATCAGTGCATATTCCATTAGTGCCATTATTTGTTGGTAATTTATTGTAAAATTGTGTTTAATTATGAGATTTGCCCTGTCTAACAATCACTGGATTTAATCCTAAATCAGTGAGGTCAGTAGTGAAGGAGGAGGATTTTGGTGGTGGGTTTCATTTGTTACGGTCAAACTAATCTCTAGCAATAATAATTTGACTATTATAAAACTAATAGAACTGATTAAAAGCAGAAGTGTATGAYGAAGATCTGTAAATACTATGTAATAATATGTATGATGGAAATGATACGTAACGAGGTAAATGAACACGTAATGCAAGACAGAGTTTGATCTTAGTTATCAATAACTTATGCTTTTAGCATCTCAGTTAAAACTTATTATTGATAATGTCCAAATGCATTTAAACATTACAGTATTTAYTGAGAAACTAGTTGCTTTAAAATATTTTCTGTGGCACTTGCTGGGCTGTAACCTTTATTTCCAATGCTCAGATGCAATTAGAACTAAAGAAGGCATGAAGCATCTAGGGAAATTTGTTTTTCAACGGATTAATTACAGTGACATAATTAGCACTATTTAAAATAAAGTATTAGCATGACTCCCAAGACGTAGTCTAAGCAACAAGCATTTTTAAGGGCTATTTATATAGCACTTTTCCTCTAAGGAAAGTAAATAAGTCTGTTTTACTTGCAATAGATGGGTTCAGAAGAACTCAGGTTCTTCTGTATGCATTTACAATACATACAACAATTATCTGAACAGACAGACATTTCTTTTTATTGGTAACTTATTTATAGTCAACTTCAAAATATGATTGTTCTCACAACAACTTGGGGTTATTAAATCAATTACTGCACAGAGCCAGAAGACCACAATCCTCTTTTAGTACAAAAGTGCCTTTCATACCACCTTAGTAAAATACAGAAGAGCATCAGCAGACTTTTCTCCTGAGCTTTTTCTTTTTAAAAATCAATGACATTTATCTTTATCCAGATGTGTCTTACCCAACAAAGGCCTGTACAAATAACTTATGTGAGGAACTCTGTATAGATTACATAAAGGCAATTCTTTAAGTAACTGCAATAAAGACACAGAATCTATTCTGTAACATCACATAGGGCGATTATTGAAAAATAATTCAATGTTAATTAACCAGATTATTTGGCTTGGGGCTTTTTAAAGTGTACAACCCTCTATGGGCAGTGGCAGCTGATAACAGCAGATACTCCTGGATGGTGCAGTTATGTGACTTCCCCATGCAGAATACCTCACAAACATCCAATAACACCCTAAGTGTAAAGGACACCTCAACAAGAKCTGCAGGGAGGGGCACACTGCCTGTGTAGGAACACACAGGGGAAAAAATAACCTATTTACTCTGCTTGGTGGCAAAACTTGAATTCAAATGAGCAACAATTTCTCAGGGGATTTACAGAATCACTGTGGATGAAGGCTTTATATAAATTAGGTTAAAGGGAAGGAAGTGAGCACTTTTCACCAATGGATACAAATTGAAATCATCTTCAGCAGCTACACTTGATGCTAGAGGTGCTCAGGGTTTAACAGCTGAGTTTCTAATATTCTGTTGTATTTTCTGTGTACAACAGCTCTCACAGAAAAATAATTTTGTAAAAGACTATGTAATTATGCAATGATAATCAGCCAACACTAAAGGGAATACCACCACTTTCACTGGCTCATAACTATACTATACGCTCCCATGAATTATATATTTTAGGGATTTTTGTTCCTTTTTTTAGCTCTTCACAAGAAATTGGAAAAAACTACACTAAAATCCCAGGAGTCCTACTGAAGCTAGAGGTTATACACAAGGTAAAGGAAAAAGAACCATGAGTATTTTTAAAATGCTTTCTGAGTTTTCTCTGATGTTTCTGCATACACAGAAACAAAGTACTTGGCAAGTCTTTCCTAGAGAATAGTCCCACCCCTATGGAAGAGAGTCAGTACAGTGACAGAATACTGCAATTAAAGGGATTACTGCTATTATTATCATTATCACAGAATAATTATCACCGAGTCCAACCCATGCCTTAACACCACCTCAACTAAACCACGGCACTGAGTGCCACATCCAGTCTTTTTTTAAACACATCCAGGGATGGTGACTCCACCACCTCCCCAGGCAGACAACTCCAGAACTTCATCACTCTTTCAGTAAAAAACCTTTTCCTAACATCCAACCTAAATTTCCCTTGGCGCAGCTTAAGACTGTGTGCTCT